>JAAGNO010006701.1:9113-29461 GCA_033439905.1 Ceryle rudis | reverse complement strand
CACCGTTCCCGTAAGTGTTTAGAAATAATAGAGTAAATTTCACCACTTCACAGACTGAATAGTCAACTGTTGCAATGTACTCTAAATATGCTAATCCACGGTGCCCAGTGTCCGCCGGAGCAGGAGACCCATGCGTCTAAAAAGTGGAGGGCTACTATGGCACAATACAAAGAATTCACAAAAGACCTAAATGATCAACATTAGAAAGTTGTTACTTTCTTTCTACTTGCTACTTATAAAAGAAAGGCGTTCGTGTCGTTGCATATTCATATCGCCTGGCACGTTTGAGCGGGTCTCCGTAATTGGTGCTGGTGTGCCAATCACTCGGTCAGCAGGCGGAGAATGGGCTGCAGAAAGCATCGCTTACACCTTGGAGAAATAAATAATGCAGGTCCCAAACTGCCGGCGTCTTTCATCCAGGCTTCACCCCACTGAGGAACCTGGAAGGCTCTACTTGTCCATAGGCAGAGCATCTTTTGGGAGCATCTCCCATTTGGAGAACAATCTTCTTCCTTAATCAGTTGTCCGTCTGCTCCTCACAACGAGCTAAATGCCCCCCTTCTGCCCTCATCAAATGAGGATCAACAGAGAGAATCTGTCAGATGTTTCCACCCAGACTGGCTTGTGTTCAGCCCTCAAATTTTCTGCTTTTGATTTCATAAAAAGAAGTAGAAAGTCATGTTAAATGAGAAGCAGTTTCAAGCCTGTGTGGGTCCTGAACGCTTTGGGAGCACAGCATCTGTGTTAGCTTTTGCAGGCTTTCAGATCTCCTTCATGGAGAGGTGACTTGGCGATGGCCAGGAAGGTGGGTTTCCAGGGTTTAGATCCCTTAATCCAAGCCACTCTTTAGGTTTCCATGTAAGAGAAACGGGGTTAATAGATAGCAACCTTTGCAAAGCAGTTGTGAAACATCAATCCCTCTGCACAGCACTTCTGCAAAGTGCTGAGCTTGCAGGATGCAAGCAATTTCTTGTGTAAACACTGTATTATTTATATGTGTTGTCAGTGTTGATAAGGTGGACTTGATGTTAGGAGAAGACCTTCTAACAGATCACAGGACGGCTCAGGTTGAGTGAGGCATGGTTAGAATAAGAAGGATGGAGCAGAGGTATTTCTCTGGAAGCCCTTTTTAGCACTCTTTGGAAGGGAGGAGTTGAGTAAGAGGCTTATGGGATGATCTGGCACAATGATCTTTGCTGACTGTTAGAGGTGGCTGCACTCTCTGAATCAAGTGGCAGATCCTCTGAGGTTTCTGAGCTTGGAGAGCTTTGTTCTTCATGGAAATAAAAGATGCTTCGTTGACAGGAGATGTTTCTTCACACCACCACTCCTCTAATTAAGAGCTGGAGCTAGAGAGATAGCTGAGGATGTACCGATGCTGGTATTTGGTACCCTGTGTAGGGTACCTGCTGCAGGCTGGGTCTTTGCATGCTTAAATTATGTAGCACGTTATAAATAATACAGTAAAACTACTGACATTCAAGTCATGTTTCTGTGGTATTTCTTAAGGCAATGATGTGATGAAACATCCAGGTATGGCCGCTTTGCATCTTTCACCGGTCCCATCCCTCCCTGGAGAGAGAGATTTGATTTTTATGCCTATTGTAAATACGGAACTCCAAAAGGTCTCATTTAAAAGATGAAATCAAGTTCAATTTGAATTTAATTCAGACCTCTTTACACTTCAGCTTAAATGATGTTTGAAAGGAATGGTTCCTTCTTATTGCTCATTAAATGTGGGACAGGTCATGTTTTACTGTCCTTTTTATGACTGAGCCATTTACTGCTGCAGTGGCTTGGCCAGCAATGTGATCATTTAATCATTTAATGACGTTGTTTTTCTCTCTCTAAAAGACCAGAGCATTTTTCTTTGCAATGCAAATAACGCTGTGGTCTGGCAGTGCCTGCCTAATGAAGCAGGGAAAAATTCAAGTTTAAAAATTTCCTAAAAATCCATATCTAAAGAGCATGGCAGGAGATAACATTTGTAGAGTGCTTTGTAGCTTTCAGTCCATGTTTTGCTGGTGTTTCCCAGCAGGATGCTGCTGTTAATCTGAAATGGGCTCCCTCGCTTCTAATAGTCCAGGCGTGTGAGCTGATGAATGAAATAGTGTGGCCAGCAGGACCAGGGTAGGGATTGTCCCCCTGGACTCAGCACTGGGGAGGCCACATCTCTAATACCGGGTTCAGTTTTGGGCCCGTCACTCCCAGAAGGACATTGAGGGGCTGGAGCATGTCCAGGGATGGACAATGGAGCTGGGGAAGGGTCCTGAGCACAAGGGTGGTGAGGAGCAGCTGAGGGACCTGGGCTTGTTCAGCCTGGAGCAAGGAGGCTCAGGGGAGACCTTCTGGCTCTCGACAGCTCCCTGACAGGAGGTTGGAGACAGGGAGGGTTGGGCTCTGCTCCCAAGGAACAAGTGATAGGACAAGAAATATCCTCAAGTTGTACCAGGGGAGGTTTAGGTTGGACCTGAGGAACAATTTCTTCTCCTCGAGGGTTTTCAAGGCCTGTTCCAGGCTGCTCAGGGCAGTGGTGGAGTCCCTGTGATCCCTGGAGGGGTTTCCAAGCTGTGGAGCTGTGGTGCTGAGGGACACGGGTTAGTGGTGTCTTGGCAGTGTTGGGTTAATGTTTGGAGTTGATAATTTTAAAGGTCTCTTCCAACCAAAATGATTCTATGATTCTAATACGTGCTGCTCTCACCAACACCTCCAAAGGTACTTGCTCTCTTGTCCCATTACATGCCTTTTCATGGGGTTCCAAGCACTTGCTGGGTAGCAGGTTGCAAACTGGCCTTTGTGGGTTGATGGTTAATGTGTCCCTCTCTTGAGTGCTGCTGCTTTGCCTTCATGGTTTTCCAGAACCTGTTGGTTATGAATGGCCCAAATACTCATAATATTCTTCATTGTGCCAAGTATAATTTTACATCTAAAATCTACGATTGGATGATAAGTAGCCCTTCATGTCTGTTCGTGTTTGAAGCATGAAGCCTGCCCAAGGTCAAGCATGAGCCAGGTCTCAGTCAGAGGCCATGTTGTACAGCAGAGGCTATGAAGGAAATCCTTGGGGGTAATGGGGTGTCTCGGAGTGACCGCAGCAGCCCTGTGGCAACTTCTGTTTCTCCCTGTGTTTTCCATGAAGGTTTCCAGTCGATAGATTACACCAGATGAAGCCACTGAAGTGGTTAAGTGCCATGAATGTTGGTAGCCAGCGTAAGCCTGAGATTCTTCAGTGCTAAATATCTCTGGAAATTGTTCTGCCTGCTAGACGGTCATAAATATTAAAGTGGGCTGAACAGCCATTGCCTCGCATCTCAGGAGATGGCCCCACAGGACAGGACTAGAAACCAACTAGAACATCTCAGATCCTTCCCCATGACCCATTTTTTTAGAGAGCAGTTCTGGGTTTATTTGGCTTCTTCCATCTCCTTAGCAAGATTATGGCACAGACCAGTAGAGCTCCCAGCAGGAATTTTTCAGATGAATTTTTCCCTCCACTAGCCACAGTGTTGAAGCACAAGACACAGGCTTTTCTGCTGTTGCTGAGCACACTTGTATGGATGGCTTATGGGGTGGTCAGGTGGGGAGATCACCAGGGCCGATTCTTTCTTCTCCTATTTCTGTAGGTTCTTTAACCTTGCCCATGAGCAAAGGCGAGAGAGGAGCTGGGGATTCCTGTTTCCCCTCTGATTCAAATGTGCTCCCTTGAACTGCTTCTCCAGTAAAAGGACTCCCCTGCCTTGTCCCTCTGCACAGGCACCCTGACACGTGCTAGGACTGATTTAGAGCTGCCTTTGTCAGACAATGTCTTAACACACAAGCCAATGACACAATAAAAAGCAATAGCCTGATCCTAATGAAACACATTGTAATTAGAGCTGGCTGGGAATTTCCCAGTGAAAATAGGCTTTGTTGGGAAAAGGTGAATGATCCTGAATTACTTCATGTTAAACACTTCTATTTTGAAGACCTTGTGCTGGAGCCCAGGTGTGGTTTTTTTGGAAACATTGCTGCTCTCCTGCCAGCCCACCTCAGACCCAGTGCTCAGGATGGACAGAGCCCTTTCCAGTTGCCCTTCCAAGGCAGAGCAGCTGAGCAGATCTAACCACCAACTCAGAGTCTGGCTCCTTGGCCCTGAGCTATTGTGTGTTCAAGAGCTAAGGAATCCAAAATCCAGTGCTTGTATAGTTCCCAAAGCCACAAACATCCTTCAAGGGTTAGCAGGCAAAAAGACACAACTTCTGGCTCGGGAAATGCCCAAGTCCTAAATTGCTGGTGACTGGGAGAGTGCATCGGGGAAGTACTGCTCTAGGTTGGCTGGTCGTCTTCTTCACAGAGCATCTCTGTTTGGAGCAGGCTGTTGAGCTGGTTGGATCCCTGGTCAGTCTCCTGTAAGAAGCTGATATGGTTTAACTTGGCTTAACCCTTCTGTTGAAAAGCATTCTGGGTGTTCCATCTTGAGCTGAACACGTGGCTGAAAGCTTTCTCTTTTCCTGGGATGGTACCTTGGTTTCCCAAGCAGCACAAAGTGTGGTTTTGGGCAGACACCTGAGGATCCCGATTTTCTCCAGGAGGCATTTTTGCTAAGAGCACCAGCTAAAACCCACTGACCTTACTCAGTGAATCCCACTAACAGAGCATGATGACACTCCATATATACATAAGACCTCATCAAGCCCCGTGCCCTGGAGAGAACCTCACTCCAAGGTCCAGCATGTGACTCTCACCCTTTTCTCCTTCTTTCAGATGGCCGCCCAATTGGCGTGGAGGGGATCCAGGTGCTGGGAACAGGAAATCTCATGATCTCAGACCTCACCGTGCAGCATTCTGGCATCTATGTGTGCGCCGCGAACAAGCCCGGCACTCGGGTGCGAAGGACCGCGCAGGGCAGGCTCGTTGTACAAGGTGAGCAAACCTGGGCCTTGGGGAGCAGTGATGCCCACTTCTCTGTGCCCTCTGCACAGGCTCAGCGTCTCGCCTGGGCACTGAGATGGCTTGGGCTGGACAGATGTTGACTTTGCTTCTCCGATGGTATCAGACAGAGGACTTCTTTCCTAGACACGTGGTGTTTCAGGTGGCTTGCCTGTCTCTGTGTGCCATGCAGATGAGTGGGAACCAGATAGCGTTCAACTGAGGCCTCAGCTGCATGGGTTGCAATAGTTTCTCACCCTGTCACAGGCATTTATTTGACTTAACAGACACTGTTTTTTAATTGTTACCATGCTTGTACGTCTCAGCAAAAAGCCTGGGCTGAATTAATCAATCAAATCTATCTGCATGGTCCTTAGCAATAAGGGAACACAGTCCAGTTCTCATATTGGACCAATATCCATCTATCATAATCAATATCTCACATGGGGTATGATAGCTGTCGCTCCTGCAGTGATGCCCAGGAGTGGATATCACCCACAGAGTATTGCTCTCTGACAGAAATTACACTAGTAAGTCTAAAACCATATCCAAAAAGTCAGTGAGACTGTTTTCATTAGCAGTTGATGCTTTATCTGAGCCCCTTGCCATGATATGAATAAATCGCCCCTTGGGGGCCGTGCCCAGGAGTTCCAAGTTACTCACCTTCCCTAAAGCAACTGTCCTGAAATGCCACTTGTAAAGGGTGATTCAGCCCAGAGTAGGGATCAGCACTTAAAAAACCAAACAAATCCCCTCCACATGCTCTGTGCAACCAGTCTCCATGGTGAGGGGAACCAGGCAAGTATTTCAGAAGGCAAACCCAGCTGGCAGCGTGCTCTGAATGGCAGTAATCCGCCCCTGATTACAGGCACTCACCTCCTCTTCAAGCTAGTCCACTTAAAGCATCTCGCGCTCTCATCAGTTCACTCATTAACTATTGACTGATGATATCCTGAATCTAAAATTATACACCTCCTGCCGGAGCGAGCTAATTGAACCTTTCATGCTGGTGATGGGGAAAGTGCCCTGCTCCAGCCCTGACGCTCACCTGACAGGTTCTGGGAGTTGCTGGTGATGCTGCCGTGGTTCCTGGCTCCTGGCAGCTCTTTTCTCCTTCACCTTGGGAGCAGCGAGGAGCGATGTAGAAAGGGTGCTTAGACAGGGTGCTCGTGCCTCTCAAGTCCCACGATCAGACATGAGAGGAGGTGAAAACTCACTGTTTCTTCTGCTGTTGGATTTCTGGGTGAGCAGTGCAACGAGGGGGGCCTCCCAGATGGCTGGGGGTGGACACACCTATGAGTCCTCTTATTGAGAAAGGCCAACCCAGGCATGAAGAACAACTTTGCTGTACTGATACAAACCCTTTAGAGCTGCTGCAGGATAGCTCTGCACATGCTGCATGTATCGGAGGTCGACTAAACCTGAACGCTAAGCTGATGTCCAGGAGGCAGGCACGCAGAGCCAAAAGAAATTACTTGGAAAATCCGTGAAGTTGTAAAAATACAGCTATTGAACACTGTTGACTGCTCCCGTTAGCAACTGGATGGGGTGGGGGGAGGTAGAGCAACTTCTCATTGCTACAGATGGGCAGTTTCCAGTCTCTGTCTGGAGATTTGAACATCAGCTCCCGCGCAGCTGCTGGTCTAGTGCTGGAGTTCATCTGGAGTAGAATTACTGTGGATTTTCACCCAGGGAACCAAGATGAGAATTTGTCCCTAAAATGGTCATGACAGGGCCCAGCCTCACCGTGGAAGGGGGATACTCCTGCAGCTTTAGCAGAGAGGTGCTATGGAGAAGTGTGGCCAGGGCATACTTGGTGTAGCCTTAGACATGAGCTGCAGTGTCCAGGACCCCAGCCCGTGTTGCCCATCCATAAAACTCTTCATGTTTTTGGGGGGGTGTGGTTCCCCCAGGGAAACCAGTGTCAGGCAGCTGGGCTCATCCCAGGTTTGCTCACCCTCCCTCCGGAAGCAGCTTTTCCTTCCTCTGAATCTCATTTTGCCTGAATTTTCCAGCTGAGAGGTACAAATGATTGCTGTTCAGGTTCGTCTGAGAAGAAAACAGCGATAATGACTGACATGGGAGACTGCGGGTTTTATCTTTGTCAAGATGTCAGCAATGCAAATTACATCCGTAAAGAGAATAAAAGCAAAGAGCGGGCTATCAAAAGCCTGGTTGGAGAGGAAGTGAGCGAAGGGCTAGGACAATACATCGTCCTCAAAGCACCAGGCCAGGTACTTGCTGCCTTTATACAGGGGCCCTTGAAGTGCCTGGAGGCACAAATTAACTTGCCCTTCGTCTTTTGAAGGCTCAGGTTTTATAGGTGGGAAACTGGAGGAGAAAGGGCGATGGTTCCTGTTGTAAGGCAGGGAGTTAGCGGCAGTCTGGGACCGAGACCACCTCCTTCCTCCCTCCTGCTGCCAGCTGTGGTCCTTGTCCCCATCCCAGTGGCCGCATGGGCAGAGGTGTCCCAGCGCAGGGCACTGCTCTTGCTCCGGCAGTAATGTCCTTTCCCATCGCAGGCTTTCCTTCGGATCATCTAACGCCCTCTTATTATCTTCCTGGGAATTCCTCCTCCCTTCAGAGGAGAAGGCGTCAATCCCCCGCTCCCTCCCTCCCTGCCCTCCCCTGGCCATTTAGGCTCCTTTGATCTCTTTTGTAAGGTTCTCACACAAGAAAGTTTCCATTTTCCCTTCAGATCCCGGCGCAGCCATTTGAATATTGCTTTGTGCCGGGCTGCGAATGAAAGTCTCACGGGGGGAGTTGTTGAAGGGCCGAATGCGTCGCTGCCCGAAACGGAGGCCGTACGTGCATGTGGTGCGAGGGAAGAGCAGGCTGCGGTGGCAAGGCAAAAGGGGGGAGAAGAAAAAAATATATCAAAGCGCTTTCTCTCTACCTCCTGCGCAATCTTTTGTGCTTTATTATGTGTTTGGTGTCATAACAAACTGATGGGCTGTGAATGGCCAGATGGTCACCAGTGTTCTCCACTCCACGCTTCATTTCCTCCTGAAAGCTATGCAGAAAAATGAGATCCCATCTCATAAATGAGTGCCCATCTTAAGGATGTGGTTTTGAAGGCTCTGCTGACAATGACTGCCTTGTTTGCTTGCTTTCTGCCGGCGGAACCGGGCTGCGCTCCTTGGTCCGGCAGATCCGGCCACCGCTGCGTTTCTTGATGTTCCTTCCGTCGTTCCTGCTCGCTGGCGCTGCCGGCCTTGGCTGCGGGGTTCAATTCAGCAGCAGATGTATTGCACTTGTCATGGTTTAGGCTGGGCTCTCTGACTGCTTGGTTTGTCCTCGAGTTTAGCCCTAAACTCATGCTGCAAAACCAGCTTCAGTACATGCTGCTTGGGTCAGTGTGCCCCATGGAGCAGTCTCTTTCCTGCCCGTGTTTTCCTTCTCAAGAAAAGCCACCATGCAGGGATGTTTGGATCTTGGCCATTGGGATGCTGAAGGGAGCTGAGGTGCCTGACCCCTCTGGAGCATCCTCCCAGGAGCATGCTGGTAAGTGATGTGGGAACACAGCTGCAGAGCTCCAGCTTGCACCTTGCTGGGACAAGAAGTTCATGATAACTACTGATGGACAGCCTCCATGACAGCCTTCTTGAGTGGGTTCTGCCTGTTTCCCAGGAGACACGGTCACAGTTTCTGTCTTTAGCCCTAGCAATCCCACCAGCTCTACAACTTAACTGTTTAAGTTACATAAGCATCTGGACATCCTCTGTAGCCAGTGGAGAGAAGCCAAGTGAGCAACAGTTCTTTGTCTTAAATCTCCTGTCATCTCATGCTGTGCTTGACTGACTTCCCTGCTGACCTGTCTTCTCCTTTATACCCTTATGGTAGGTTCCAGTAGCCTAATTTATGAGGTTTTGTTGGTTCCATGTTATTCCTTCTCCTCACCCCAGCCTCCCTCCCTCACCCTGCCGCTCCGGCTACTTGAAAATTAATGACAGCTTCGTACCGAGGTGCAAGGGGCAAGGATTTGTCTGGCACCGGTGCATCTGCTGTCAGTGCTCCCTGATCCTTAGGACAGCCCCTCCCAGTGGGCTGCCAGGTGCTACAATAAGCCCCTCGCTCCCAGAAGGACACTGAGGGGCTGGAGCATCTGCAGAGAAGGGCAATGGAGCTGGGGAAGGGTCTGGAGCACAAGGGTGGTGAGGAGTGGCTGAGGGACCTGGCTTGTTCAGCCTGGAGAGAAGGAGGCTCAGCGAAGACCCTCTGTCTCTCAACAGCTCCCGACAGGAGGTTGGAGCTGGCGGGTATCTCTTATCCCCCACAAGCAACAGGACAAGAGGAACTGGCCTCAAGTTGTACCAGGGGAGGTTTAGGTTGGACCTGAGGAACAATTTCTTCCCCACAAGGGCTGTCCCAGTCTGCCCAGGGCAGCGGTGGAGTCCCCATGATCCCTGGAGGGGTTTCAAAGCCGTGGAGATATGGTGCTGAGGGACATGGCTTAGTGGTGGACTTGGCTGTGCTGTGTTAACAGTTGAACTCAGTAATCTTAAAGGTCTTTTCCATCCCAAATGATTCTGTGTTTCTAAACACCATGCCACAAAATCACAGCAAGGACACTGAAGCTCCCTGTTATCTCGTGGGTGGCTGGTCTCTGCTACGAAGACATGTCCCTAAGTAGATGGACCCCATCCGGATCTCCCATTACAACCTGCTGTTATGGTGCATCTTCATGCTCTCACAGTTTGTTAAGCACAGTACAAGCTACTGAGGCACTTCATTAACAATTCCGGGGGTGGCTTGAAGCGTTACTGCTTTTTGATACCAATGTCACACCTTTAAATATTCATTAAAACTGCATGATCTCCTCCCTCCCATTAAGTCCTGAATAATCAATGCTCTAGTTTCTTCATACTTCACAAGCCAGGGCTGGAGCCTGCTCACTTCTCCTTGCCGGGTTTGAACCCTCTGCTCTTGACAGTGTTCTTCATGAATATCTTCTTTAAGATCTTTCTGGAGGGCTGAGAAGCACCTCCTCTCGCCTCCTGTGATGGCCTTTTGGCATGTAGTGTGGAAGGGGGAGAGGTGTTCAGGCTGCTGTGCCTCCATGCAGGGCGAGATGAGCACTGACAATGAATGACGAGGAGGGTGGAGGGCTTGGCTGAAGGCAGGGCTTGGCTTCTGCTTTTTTTTTCTAGCCCAGGGTCAGAGGTGGCAAATTCTTGGCTCTTGTTGAAATCATTTGAAAGGGCATAGAGAAGATCTGGGAGGAGAAGAGCAGATGTTCTTCTGTCTAGGAAAGGGGGCCACGCACCAGCAGCCACCTCAGGCCACCCTGCCTGGGGATGCTGGTACAAACACCGGGTTGCTGCACCCTGGTCTGGGGTAACAGAGGGACATTTCCTTGCAGCAGTGTCTGTCCATATCCTAAGACCCTGGTGACAGTTGGACCATGTCCTTTCTCTGATGCTGTTAGAAGCTGGTGAGGAGAGAAGGAGCCTTTTAACTCCATGAGTTTCTGCTGGGCCCTTTGGCCGCTGCACTCCAAACTGCTGCTCCTTCTGCCCCAAACGGAGTAGGGTGAGACCTGAACGGGACAGAGCAATGCCCAGAGAAAGCCAGGAGGAGGGGAAGAGCATCCCATCTCCTGCAGTGAGGGCTGCCACCGAGCAGGGACAGCTCAGCACAGCAGAGGTGGGAGCTGTTCAAAGGAGCCGCTGCCTGCTCCCCAGAGAGTTTAAGCAAGTTAAACAGGGGCCGGGGTTTTGATCTGCTTGTGTTTAGCGGGACGGTGAAGAGGAGGGACGGCAGAGGGGAGCGGGAACCCGAGGGGCCATGGTCCTGAATAGCATCGCTGGCACCCAGCCAGCGGCTGCAGCTGCACCTTCGCTACCCCCCCGAGTCACACGCGACACCGCTCCAATTACTCCCTCTTGACACGGGCTAATAAGGGAGGATAAGAAGAGCCGGCGATTCCAGAAGGGTTACGCCGGATGCTTCTTTCCATATTTCAACTTTGTTTCTGCTGGAACAAACAGCCGGGTTGGAGATTGGGTGAAGCCTTGAGTCGGGGTGGGGGGGGAGGCAGAGGCAAAGAGCCAAGCGGCAGGATCTTTAACGAAGCTGCAGAGAGGAGCTGGAAGATGGTTGTGCCCTTCCTTGGCATCGTGGGTTTGCACCTGCGAGTAGTCTGAGCGCAACTCGTGAGGCCAGATGAAAGCAGGGAGGTGCGCAGCCACTTGCAAAATAATTGCTCCTGCAAAACTGCGCCAGCACAAAGCGGGGGGGCGGGAGGTTAAGGAAGTCTTGAAAATCAAGTCTCTAATGCCCTTGCTCTACACCACAAAGAGACCATTCACTGCCGGGATGAGGGGGTTTTCCCCCTGCTTATCCATGCTTCCAACTTTTATTGAAGCCATCCTGAATTTTATTTTACTTTATAAGCCTAGAGGGGGAAAAACGGAGGAGGGAAATAAAAGGGACAAGGGATCGATTGGCACCTGGGGAAGTTTAGCAGGAGGTTCTGGAAACACGTGTCCAGTAGGTTGCTGAGATCAGGTTCATTAGTAGACCCGAGCGCTGCCAGAAGTGGCCTGACGATAAAGTCCGCCGGCAGACACCCCCCACAGCTAACAAAAGTCAGACCTGCCATGCTCTGCTCCCCTTTGATTATTAAAAATGAAAGAGGGGGCTCCTTCGAGATAAACGGGCTCTTCGGTGAATTTCTGTGTCTTTCTGCTTGCAGGACTTACAAGGTGTGTGACTTGCTCATACGCAAGTGCACCTCACAGTGTGCTTTGGCCTCGTAGCAGTAGCGATGCTCTTCCCTCGTGTGCAGGCAGCTGGGAAGAGCTTTATCACCCCCTGCTCCTGCAGCAAACCCCGATGGGGTTTCCTTGGCCATGAACCACAAGGCTCTGCTCTTGCAGAGCTTCTCCCACCTGCAACTTGGCCACCCCTCATCACATTCTACTGGCTCGGTTTGCTCCCTTCTCCCAGCTCAGCATCTCTGCTGGTGACAGAGCCCACCATCCCCATGCTTGGGAAAGTCCATCGAGTGGCACTGACTGTATCTCCTTGGACAATCCTGCTTTTGTCAGAAGAATGTCACACTGGCCATCCATTATGTGATGCTAGTTGGTAAATTCATTATGGGCCTGCGTCTCCTATCTGTTTGTCTTCATGGTGGCTGCTGCCAGTTCCACCTGATTTTAGTTTTCAGCAGCAACGTGGGGTATATTTATCACTTCTACTGAAGCAGAACTGCTTGGATAAACTCACCAGTTTGGCTGTGTCTTTCAGGCCCTGCTTTCTGTGGACTGCTACACTTGTTTATTCTGATAAATGATTTTAAATCTATTTTGAGCTGCTGGAAAGGAGGAAATCACTTTCTGTTTCAAAATGTTATTGTTAAAGGTGAAAACATGTGGTTATGAGGTGAGCAGCAGTGCCAGGCATGGTGGAATCTTCTGCCAGGCTTGGTGGGACCCCAAGGGTCCCAGGCTGCAGATCTAGGGTAAAAAAGCTTCCTGGTCTATCACTCCTGGGACAGTCTCCACCAAGCCTGCTGTTTACTGGGGAGAGAACAACCTGCCAGATTGCTGGAGGCACATCTGTACATTTCTCTCCATTTGCGAACAGTTTGCTGATGCCACACAGGCCCTTTGGGCAAAGCCAGGGCGCTGCTCAAACAGGCAGGATGCGTTTTCCGCTATGGGTTATTTTGCAGCATTGGGGTTGCTTTCAGTGGGAGACTGTGGAGAGGTGAGGGGGCTTAAACCTCAATGCTGTTTGTGGGAGCCCTGCAGGACTCACCTGGGATCTCCATCCAGCACTGAGTTGACCTTCAGGTGCATTCTATGAAGCCGTGACTGTCAGGATGGGCAACACAATCATAGCATTGCACTGATTACTGACCGACCATCCAAGCCACAGTTATCCGCTGCCTGTGCTGGGGGTTGGCCAAGTATCCCATGTTCCCAGGCACACAAGGCTTATTGAAGTCTGAGCTATGAGGTTGCTCTTTGTACCAGGACAAAGTGAGGTCATCGTGACCTTTCTCACCCTCCTTCTCCTTCCTCCTTGCAGCCCCTGCAGAGTTTGTGCAGCATCCCCAGTCCATTTCCAGGCCTGTGGGGACTACTGCCATCTTCACCTGTGTGGCCCAAGGGGAACCCCCACCACAGATCACTTGGCTGAGGAATGGGCAGATCCTGGAGACCAGCGACCACATTAAGCTGAAGAATAACAACAGGTAAGTCCTTGTGTACTGGCTGCTGGCCCTGCAGTGTGGGGTGGAGGGCAGAGCGAGATGTGTGGCTGGGTTCTGCCGTTCTTTGGTATCCATCTGGAATTACCACACATGGAGGACCAACATCACCTACCTGATGGTCCAGAAATAGCTGTCCCTATGGGTGTTGTTCCTGGACAAAGAGCAAGTCAGCTCACGCTGGCTTTTGTGCAGGCAGCAAAACTGAGGCAGATGTTTGCAGTAGTTCATTTTGGACTGACTGGTGAAGACTGGCAGAGGGCAGTGGGGTCCTCCAGCACGTCCCAGTGAGCTGTGCACATCCAGCTTTCTCCATAGCCCCGTTGGGCTGGGCAATGGCTACAGTGCTCAGGAACCAGATGGGCATGAGCAATCTAGAGGGACTGCACCCCTGCTGCTTGAGTGCCTTCAGAAGAGGGAAAGGGAGTGTGTTAGAGCCAGCTTGGCTTCAGCAGCTGAGGTGGGTTGCTGTCACGTGTCCCTTGGACTGATGCGATGCTCCCTGGCCCTGCTTTTGAGAGAGGCTGAATTAAAAGGCATTATTATAAACTACCTGGACTCCAGTGGGAAGGGGAGATGTTGTCTTGCTTGATGCATTAGTAAAGAGCTAATGTGAAGGTGGTAGTGTTCAGCAGCACATCTGTGGATTCAACTTAGGCTTTGATATTCTAAAACACTACTCCAGTCCTACTAGCTGTGCTTTGTAGGCTTGTACTTCAGCAGGTCCTGCTTTATTGTACCAGGACATCAGTATTAGGCTTAGACTGATAATGTAGGAACCCAGTAAAATTGTCTCTGATCATCATCTGGGTATTTCTGGAAGGACACAGTATAAAAAAAGACATAGAGGTGCTGGAGCGAGTATAGAGAAGGGCAGTGAAGCTGGTACGGGGTCTGGAGAAAATGCCTTATGAGGAGCAACTGAGGGACCTGGGGTTGTTTAGTCTGGAGAAGAGAAGGCCTAGAGGAGACCTTCTTGCACTCTACAGCTACCTGAAGGGAGGTTGTAGTGAGGTGGGCGTTGGTCCCTTCTTCTACGTGACTAGTGACAGGACAAGAGGCAATGAGCTTAAGTTGCACCAGGGGAGGTTTAGGTTGGATATTAGGAACAATTTCTTTACTGAGAGACTGGTGATGCCTTGGAACAGGCTGCCCAGGGAGGGGGTGGAGTCACCATCCCTGGAGGCATTCAAAAAACATCTAGATGTGGCACCTCAGGACATGGTTTAGTGGTCCTGATAATGGTTAACAGATGCTTTGACTCAGTGATCTTGAAGATCATTTCCAACCTTCGTGATTCTATGACCAAAAGTTGTCCTTGAGAGGGACCACACTCACTCCACAGTGGAGGAACACTTTAACCCCTGAACAGTGACCTGCACGGGTCTGAAAATGCAAATACATTTGAAATAGTGTTTGTGTGGAAGCTTTCACTACACCTCAGCCTTTTATCTCACCAGGGAAGGGTGTTTGCTCCGAATACTACATAACTGCATTTTTATTACGAGGGGATGGGGATGTTTGCACTGAGGAGATGATACAGTGGGATGCACTTAGTGTGAAAATTGCAAGGTGACAGCACAGTTTCTATGGAAATAGAATGGAACAAAATACTGAAAAAATAATAGTACCTGTGTTGTAAACCTGAACGGTTGGTGCAGGTTTGTGCTCTATGGTGTCATGTAGCTGCTCTCTGTATTAACAAATGCATCTCATGAATGCAGCCAACAACCCAACCTCGCTGGAGGGTCTGGACCTTCAGTTTGGACTGTTGGGAAGTGCCGTACAGGCACCGTGGCTTGTTCCTCAAGAAGGAACAGTGATTTTATTTTACTGAGTTTCTCTATAATATGGCTTTTTGTTTTGAGGTTTGAGGCTCTTTTAAAGCTTTGTTATACGAAGGAGGGAAGGACGGGCCTTGCGAGAAGGATGGAGTGTAAGTTGTGGTGAAATCTTCTCAGTCGGTGGAGGTTTTCTCCAAGGTGGAAGGTTTCAGAACTTCAGGGAATTCAATGTGTGCACACAGAAATGTCACTCAATCCAGGCTCATGGTCTTGTAGTTAATCATATGGGTTTCTGAGGCGTGTCTGCCCTTATGATGTGAACAGAGCAGAAATGGGAGAAGAGCAATTAGTGCATCCTTTTTACTGACCGGGAAGCGAAGCCAGAAGTATCCAAAGACTTTACAAGTGGTCATTAAATCCATGACAAAACTTACACTGAGTCCAGCTCTGCGTCTCACCTGTAAAATCATTCCTCTTCACTGTTCGAGGAAGGTAGAAGTAGGGTCTTGGGTCGTGGTCATGTCTCCTGGTCAGGTCCCTGTGCCCAGAGCTGCACCTGCACACGCACGTGGACCGCGACTGGGTGAACATCGCGGTAATCGCTTTCTTATGGGAATCATTTAATGCAATTTAGCGTCCGTCTTTTCCACTGCGAGCTAAATGATCAGATTACATCACATCTGGCACGGGCTGGGGGAGCTCAGCCAGTTACTGGGGCTCAGCTGACACGTGGCATCTTCTCAAGCTATAGTAACGTGATTGTAAAGCTGAGCCCTAAGGCCATCCTACTCAACGGTGGTGAACTTTTGGCTTCTTTCGCGCTAGTCTTGGTCTACTCTGACCTCCAGCTCCAGGCAAGTGGCCTTGTCTGGTGGTTTCCAAAGCTGTCAGTCTGAAAAATGCCCTCGCCGGTTCAGCAAAGCTGGATGCTCCATGAACTGGAGGAAACAGATCAACGGCTGGGTTTTTTTCTGAGCTTTTTCAAGTTGTCCTTTGTTTCATTCTCCTGGGCATGACTAAGTGCTGTAACCCACTTAGTTCCAGGCAGAATCAGTTTGTGATTATGCCTTGGATTTATCACTCTGTTGCACTTGGAAAATATTTGTCCGTGTAAAGATGGATCTCGGATCTACTCATAATGAAGCTACTAAACTGCACTATGAGCTTTTTAATTAGATTACATGGTTTCCTAGAAAATTCGTTTGGATTAAAACTCTGCTTAATATGGCAATAAAGGTCTGAATGCCCCCAAAGGGATTTTTAGGGAGAGGGGAAAAAAAAAAGTTAATTATTGCAAAGTTGTGAAGGTCCCTTTGGTGTCCACATCACCCCGCGCTGTCTCTGGAACATGGTAGCTGCAATCCCAAGGAGAGCAAACACTTGAAGTCAGGGGACTTCAGAAGCCCATGAAGATGAGGACAGCGGTTTCAGGACTGGATTTGATGTGGCTGCTGGTATGACATCAGTCACTTGCTAAGCAACTTCCAGCCTTTCAGCGCAGCGAAGTAAAGCCTCACGGGCCGCGTCCGATAAATACCTCTTCCCTCGTGGTCCCTCTGATGTGAATTCTCATCACCTGATGTGTTGACAGTTTCTGGGCACATTAGCATTAAAGATCAGCCTTCTGCTGTGCCCTCTCCAGAGGTGGTTGTTATGTTTTGAAAATGCCAGCTGTGTGGGAACAAAATATCCAATCGATGATTAGCAAAAAATCAAAAGCAGTTCTGGGATAGCGGATAATTGTTAATGAAAAATGCATGAAGGCTCCAGCGTAGGGAATTGTGGGGTTCTCCATTAAAAACTGTGAATAAAAAACACTGAAGGAGCCGATGGTGGGGCTGCTTTGCCATGCAGGTTGGGGATGGAGCCGATGGCTGTCGCGGGGGGATGCTGCACTGGAGCCGTTTTGACTTTGGAGGAGCCATCCCCTTGTCCAGCAGCTTCAGGGTCTGTCCTCCTCTGATCAGAGAAACCATTTTGCCCGTATTATTCCTGGGGTGATTCGGATCCATCGTGATCCAAATGCCTGAGAGGTGTAATGGGCATTTCCAGCAAAATTCCCAGCCAGCATCACCAGCCTGGCCCAAACCAGGTGTATCGCTGCAGGAAGAAGGGGTGGTTACTGCCTGAGTTAATCATGGGTTTGTGCAAAATCATTCTTTCTAGGTTATTACTTCAAAATTTACAAGGAAGCATGAAATAGTACCCAAATTGCTGCTCTGAATGGTTTATTGCTTTTCTTCCTTTGACCCAATCAGGTTCAGGGAGGTAATTTTCAGCCCAGAAGTATATCACACTATGGGGTTTATATGGCCATAATAGCAAGGAACAAAGGCTAACATCTTCACAGAAGGCAGGCTCTAAATATTGATTTTCCAAGAAGATTTTATTTACAAAATGGTAATTAAGGGACTTCATGTGTTCCACTGGAAAAAGGCTTCGTTAGGACCTGGGCTCAGGTGGCGTTTGCTCTCCTCGATGACCTTCGCTTATGAACTGTCTCCTTTTAAAACTCTTCCTTGCTGGTTTGTGCTTGTTTTAGTGCTCTGGGAATGACTCCCTTCAAGGGCCCTGCATGTTCAAGGTTCATCGGGGAAAATATTCCTCCGTAAATAAACTTGAGGACAACTCTGCTTTTCTGGCACTTGTTGTGCCACTTAATCCTACGGAGAGTGACCTTCAAGGCACAGACATCCACGCACAGCCCTTCTGGTACCAAATCCAGGGAAACTAGAGCCTGTCATTGACAAGGTGGCTTTTTTCTATAAAAGCCATGTTAGCTGAGTGCTGAGAGATGCAGGTGGGCTTGTGCATCCCTTTGTGGTGCACGTACCCCACAAACTCTTGAATTCTGAAGGATTTGGACACTTCATGGGAGGGTGGAGCAAGGCTGTGGGTTATTTATGCAAGGAGTTTGAAGCTCATTGGTGATTATGGCAAAGGTACCATATAGCAAGACATATTTCAGTTCCCTGAAGCATGAACACGTATGAGGAGGACTGGGATGTGGACCAGCTGCTTCTGATTTAAGAATAATTTATGGGTTTGACTTTGCTTGGAAGACACGTGGACATGGCCTTTGCAGGGAGCGTCTTTGCAAGAGCCCCCAGAACCCCTCTAAGCAGTGGGGCATCAGTCCTGCTGATGGCTAGGGACGATACACAGCGTCCTGCCAGGCTGCTGAGCATTGCTCTTCAAGCTATGCACCTGATTCTCAGCCTGTACGAAGCAACCTGCAAAATCCTGGGCGTTCCTGCAAAGCTGCCAGCAACCAGCACTGGAGGTGGGGGGGAAGCTCATTTCCAGCCCAGCACCGTCCGGCAACCCAGGAGCTGGGTGCAGCGCGGCACAATGTGACCAGTAATGGAGGTGGAGTGGGGCACAGGGACTGGGGCATCTGAATGTGGTGCTGGTGGCTTTCTGTAGCTGCCAGCACTTAAAATGCTCTCCCCACTAGCCACAGCCTGCTCACTGCTTTAATTTCATCACACTCCCTCTTTTGTGCGCCCGTGTGCGCGCGCACGCCGATAGCCTTCCAGATGGGCCCCTCTTTGTGCTGCTGAAGCGATGAAGAGGCTTCCTTCAGTTCTCAGACTTTTTCAGAGGAGCCTTTGGAAAGCCGATCTCCGGTCACCGGCCCAGACCCCTGACCCGAGCCAGATCAGTCATCCTGATTGCCTATGAACTGGGAAGACAGCTTGGGAATACGGCGGCTTTCGAGCAGTGGAGGCCTCTCATTTCAGCTCAGCCGGGTGTGAATCTGCAGCGGCTCGTCTCCCCACTTCCATCAATGCCTGTCAGGGCATTGTGAGGAGATGTGATGGAGCCCTCGGCTCTCTGAGCGGCTTTGGTGACCAGCAGAAAGCCTTCTGGCATCTCGCCTCGTCTGACGTGCTCGCGGCGCTGCCAGTCTGGCGCTCACGGGAAAGTTTTCCAACAGCAGATGTCCCAAAGTGACAGATTTATTTCTTTTTTTTTTTCCTGTTGATGGGAAGAAATAAAAGGACACTGCATATTTCAGATGGGTGACGCGCAGAGACGCTTTGCGCCCACTCGCACGGCAACTACATATTTTCCTTTTGTTTGAGCTTCCTTGAAAAAAAAAAAAAGAAAAGAAAAAGACAAAAAGCAGCAAAACCTGGGAAAGCTGCTGGACCGAACGCTGACCCTGCCACACTGCGTCCTCCGCATCCCAGGAGTGATGCAGTGGGCGAAGGCAGAAAGAATCTGTTGATGGTTAAGATGAAAATGGATGCGCGGCAGAGGTATCAGCTGGGATGAGGGTGAGCTTTGTGTAACTCACCACCAGCTCCTACCCTCCTCATTGCAGCTACTGGTGCCCTTCAGGGACTCCTTCACCTCCTTTGAGGTCTGCCTGTGGGTGTTAGAGGCACTGACAGAGAGAAAGGAAAAAAGAAAACCACCCTTCTTCTTGTAAAGCTGGTGTTTAGATGCTGGGTATTCTGCTCACCAGCTTCTCCCCACTCAATTTCTGCTTATTACCCAGGTTTATAGGTGTTGCCAAAAATCCAGTTGTTTCATCGACCCCGCTGCCTGCGCATCATCCCAGGTAACGTGGGCCCGAGGTTGTGGATGGCTGAGATTTTTACCACGTAGTTTGTCCAAACACAGCCTCGTGGATCTCGAGGAAAACAAACTTTTCAAAGCCTGAAGCAAATTTCCAGCTACCTGCCATGTCCACTGTGTGGAAACTTATTTATTCCTTCTGACTTAACTGTGTGTGACAGTGTTACTACTGACCACCCTGGGACCCCTCCAGAGAGGCAGCTGGGGTGGTCAAGGGCTCTGCCCAGCTTTAGGTCCTGGTAGCCCAGTGGTGTCCTGCTCCACGACCACTGGCACCTGGCACATCATCTGTGTCATGCAAAAGGAGCTTTGCTCACTCCCCAGTCCTCCCAGGAGAGAGATGTCTTTGGCCCCAGCATCATGTTGTTGCCATCAGGTTCCTTGCACTGCTTTCCAGACAGGATCCCCTCTTCCGCATCTTTTCCTCTCTCTGCGTAAAGCAAATAAATAGAATCACAGACTGGTTTGGGTTGGAAGGGACCTTTAAAACTCATCGAGTCCAACCCCCCTGCAGGGAGCAGGGCCATCTGCAACCAGAGCAGGTTGCTCAGAGCCCTGGCCAACCTCCCCTCCAGTGGTGCCAGGGATGGGGCAGCCACCACCTCTCTGGGCAGCCTGGGCCAGGCTCTCACCACCCTCATCTTAAAAAAAATTCTTTCTTCTCTCTAATCTAAATCTCCCTCCTTTAGTTTAAAACCATTGCCCCTTGTCCTGCCACAACAGACCCTGCTAAAAAGTCTGTCCCCATCTTTCTGTAGAAAGTACTGAAGTACTGAAAGGCCACCAGAAGGTCTCCCTGGAGCCTTCTCGTCTCCAGGCTCAACACCAGCTCCAGGCTGCTCTCCCAG
>JAAGNO010006700.1:113991-127978 GCA_033439905.1 Ceryle rudis | reverse complement strand
ACATGGCGCGGCCGCTCAAGCAGTGGCTCTACAAGCACCGCGACAACCCCTACCCCACCAAGACCGAGAAGATTCTGCTCGCCCTCGGCTCCCAGATGACCCTGGTGCAGGTAAGGGAAACCCCTACCCCCGTTTCCCACAGCTGCTGTGGGGCGTTTCATGGATGGAGGACACAGGGACAGTGTGAGCTGAGCAAGAGGCAGTGCTGGGTGTCAGGGTGTAGCCATCAAGACCAGGGGTCCTTTGTGCATCTTTCCTTCCACAGGGCTCCCCCTCCAGCAAGACTGTATCCCCCAAACAGCAGTTGCCACGTGTGGGCTATCCCGGCTGGGGAAGTGCTAAAGGCAGTTAGCAGAAGTGTGCGCTTTCCCTCCTAGGAAAAGATGCCCTCATCCTTTAATCTCATTCATAAATACAGTGGAAATATTTTTACTTTGTCTTTAAAAATCTTCATGTGAAATCAGTAATGGGAGATTTCAGCAGAGAATAGGAATTGTTGAGGAGGTTGTAGGGAGCTACTCCTTTCCCTTTTGAAAATGGGCTAGAATTGGAACAGTTGTATTGTTCTGATAATAATCATCACCTGTTGCACAGCCGTTAGTGTTACTGTACACACTGTGCGCAGTGTGCAGCGGCTCAGCGTGCAGTGACTGTGCTGCAGAGTCTTGCCGGAATTAGCATTATAGTGTAATTAGACATGGGGAGTAATTGTTCTGCTCTCGGGTTAAACTCCCTCGAAATGACTGGCAGTTGTGTTGAGGTACAAAGTTGGCTGCAGTTGTTTATAAATCTCACTTCTTTGTTCTCCTTGCCATCTGGCACTCTTGTGATATGTGGTTAAATGCTGTCGGTTGCTGAGTGATGCTATCTCAGGTCTGGATGCTGCAGAGATTTATGCATTGTGAATAATCTAATTTCCTTACTGCAAGCTACTGCTGGGTGCGTAAAATGAAACACATGTGTTGCCAGGATTGGGTCCGCAGCACTCTACCTGACACATTACGTGTCACTTTGCAAAGGACATGAAGATATCAAAATAATGTCAAGTATTAGAAAAACAAGGTGGTAATTCAGTGTTATTATTTTGAGTGCTCCTTCAAAAAAGCATGTGCTATGAATTTCAATCCTAGTAATGGCAAAATGGGAAACTTTTACACTTTAGTACCTCACTGTGAAACTATTGCACTAGAAAAAACACTATAGCTTTGACAAAAATAATATTAACCTCTCAGAAAAATGCCAGTTAAAGCTGGAAGGTATAATTAAAACAACTTCTCTTGCTTTTAAAAAATATACATGAAAGGTTTGCTCAGACTTAAAAATATGATTACATAAACACCATCCATTCAGTGCCACAGTTTAATAGGAGTGGTTTGTTGGGCTGTGTCTTTTAGAATATTCTTGTATTTTTACATGACATTTAAAACATACAACGGGAATTCATGTTGGGAGACTTTCGCATTACTGACACCTTGAGGAGTTCTCCTGTTTTGGTTTTTTTTTTTATAAATGCCTCAGAATGAACAGGCAAGGGGGAAAAAAAATGGTGAGTTTTTGCAGTATTTCTGTCGTGGTGGCTTTGATAAATCCTAATGGGGATATGCTGTGTTAGTCTCTATAAAAGCATCAAGTGAGCCATGGCCACTACTCCACAGAGTTTTACGATCCGTGTAAGGCATAGAATAAAATTTAAAAGTGTCACAGAGGGCTACATTTATCTCTGTTAGACCTTCGTGATTTACACTGAATCTGAATTTGACCAATCTTATTTCTATGAACTGTAATACTTGACAGGACTGTGTCAACCAGCACATCTATCTTCATTTACAGAAGCACACCATCAAAAAGAAACCCCAGATGTTTCTTCCATCATTTGAGTGCAATGCTCTTTTAATCCAGGAATACGATAGCATCTGTACGAGAGGTAAATACATATGTCTGGCACCAGCAGTAGTTCCTGAGCCTGGAAGAACAAAACACTCTCCACATCTACTTTTCGGATGCCCAGAAAGAACAAGACTGTAATCCAGAACAAAATTCTTGTTCTCTGAGAGTGAGAGAGAAGGCATCAGGCTGTGATCTTAGTGACACTGGGTGCGTCTGAAATAGCTTTCCCAAAGGCTGTGCTCTTTCAGCTGAGTGGTATAACCAAGAGCAGCCTCAGGACTGGGCTTCGGCATCTGTGGGAAGGTCTTTGCTTCTGTCCCAGGAGGGGCACTTCGTGAAAGCGTCAACCAGGGTTTCCTGTGATTGCTTTTCTAATTTAATAACACCAGACATTGTTGGAGAACCAGGAATCAGTGTATGCTGTTTTCTCTGGGTTACACGCCTTCACCTGCACTGACCCATTTCGTATTTCCAACTCTTCCTTCATTTCTCAGTGCTGTCCTGTTGCGTTCACTCTTGGTGGGAATGTACACTTGCCCCCACAGCTTTCCACTCCTGTGGAGGCTGTTGTCTGTTGATGGCACCTCTCGTGTGCTGACACCTTGTTGTAGGATACTGTCTGCCAAAATGCCATTTAGGGAGTGCTTGGTTAGGGTTTATTGTTTTGCACCTGACTGTTGACTTTGGAAAAGGTGAGAAGCTTCAGCAGCTGCCTGGAAGATGATGTTGGTCACAGTAATATTGATAATACAGCTGTAACTCTCCTGTGTGTGCTTTTTTTTCATCTGCTGAACCATATTCTGGCATGTATCATCTATCCAAAGGAGCTTTTGAAGGACTGTGATGAAAAGATAAAAAGGAGGTGAACATCCAGCCCTATTTTCTACTGCTGTTATTAGGACAGTATGTGCATGTCAGGTCTTCCACAACTTTATTTTCATTAGTCTTTCTATACCAGTTGGCTGATTTAAAGTTAATTTATTCTACCTCACTAATACTTTGGCTTAACCTCCTGTTCCTGTGTGCAGTGGGACATCAAGGGGACTGTTCAGCTGCATGTCCGACAGCACTGCAGAAGGAAAGTCAAAACTCTTTCAAGGAACTAGGATTTCACAGAAATATAAATAATCTAATTTCTTAATAAGCAGTAGCAAAACCTGGGGCAAATTCTGGGCTTATTTCTCAGCAGGGCAACAAGGTCTTCAAGACTCCTCAAGGCAGATGTTATTGCAGCTTTCAGTCCAACAGCCCAAAGTTGTCTACTACCTCAACTTCCAAAGTAGGAAACCAAAAAAGCAATATGGTTTGAAAAGGCATTTTGTTTTACTCCATTCTACATTTTCACTTGTATTATTACCACAGTGCTTGATTTATTTTATTTTAAATTTTGGTTTAGATGTTCTTGTGAAATAAAAAAGAAAAATGGCTGTAAGCTCATTCCAGAAAGAAATATGAATGGCTGTATTGTCAAAGAGAAGTTTTTTGCAATATTAGGATTAATATATTAGTCATATGCTGCTATGGATTTAATAGCACTCGGATTCATAAAGGCATATCTGGATTACTGAAGGAGGAGAAACGCTTGATTTCTGTTCCCTTTCTGAAACTTTGGCCCCTCTTAAGCAATAAAACAGAACAAATTACAATAAAATTGAAGAGTCTCTTCAGAAGTAAAGCCAGAGGGTCAGTATTTCATGATGCTGATTTAAGTACCTAATGCTCTTTGGGAATGGCTGAGCTGCTGTAAAATACGACTGCTGGAAAGCACATCTCTTATCATTCTCCTTGGGTTTTGTCTTTTTCCTTCTTGACGATCTACACGATTGTTACTTTACAAGAAGAGTGACTTTCATCATTTGTTTCTTAAAGATACTTTGTTCTTTAGGAAGTTTCTGAGACAAAGATTTTCCCACTGGCTTGTATGTAAATCATTGTTTTGGTTTTTATTATTTTTGGAGGTCACAGTACTGTAACTTGGGACCATGGTAAAGGATGGATGGCTTTTGGCAGTTTTGGTTGCCTCTTTTTGTAACAGCTTAATTAAACATGTGCAAGCAGGTACTTTTCAGGAGTGGGACCTGCAGCAGTAGACGTGCAACTTTTTAAAGACCACATGGATATACAAGGTAACTTTTGAGGCTCGTTAAAATCAGTGACAAAACTGTCCTTGGCTTTAAAGGAGCAAGGAACAGCTTGTAAAAGCCCAGGCAATGGCTGGAGTTCAGGGTGAACGTGCTGGTACAGCCTGTGGCCACGCAGCCTCTTCCAGTCCACATACCTGGAGGATGTCCAAGACTGAAGAGTGGGAGAGATGTTGAGTCTCTTGCTGTCGGAGATCAGGATTTTCCAGCAATACACCCCAGTGCCTAAGAGCGGGAAAGCACCCAGAGATACCACACCATAGATCTAGCCTAAAAATCTCTTCAGTGGATTTGCCTAACTTTCCTTCAGCTTTAATGGGCCTTGTTGTAAGTGCATTTGGGATAAGAGTTTCTGGAGTTTGCTGCTTTGTGCTTTAGCAGAAAGCTTTTCTTTGTAAATGCTGACTTCAGGTTCTTTCATAATAATCAAATAGTACTATTTCCTCCTCTCATAGCAAAAGACTTAAAATATGACTCATCTTTTCATATTGATATGCAGAAGGCAAAGCACTGGCATGGGAAGAATGAGCCCAAAATAAACCAAAAATCAGTCCTGCTAAATTTAATTGCTTTTATGTATGAGTCACACTAACACTACCCTATCTTTCTTCTCTGTGCATGGCACTTCACTGATGAAGTATTTCAATATGTAATGAAATGGATCATAATGAAATCTTTCTAGTGAGATGTTGGAAAGCTGTCAGTTTTGTAAGATGCTGCAGTGACTGCTGTAATGTTCAGCGGGACCCTGGATTGATCCATCCCTATTGTTACATACTTGATTTCAGAGTTACACTTAATCATGCAGCAGCCAGGTGACTGCTGCCTCAGCTGAGCAGTCTGGAGTGAGTTTGTTAATGGCATTAAAGTGGATGGATTCCAGCCCACCCTTTCTGGTTTACTGTAATGATTGCTGTGACAATATGATGAATATAAATAGGTAGCCTTGGAAGAGAATGAAAATTACCTAGTCTTCTCTGCCAGCTACAGTTTTGGTCTTCTAACCTGTCACAGTAAACTATGTGGTTTGTAAAGCTATGTGTTTGGCATCTGAGCACTGATCGAGGGCTCACTGTATTTTTGGTCGAACCCTGTTTCATGTAAATGTAATTTTAAGTAAAATCAAAGTGACAGGCTTAAGGCGCCACTGCTAAGTTCTGGGTGGAACTCTGAACTGAAGTTTTGTTGTTCCTTTAAGCAGATAGTGTTTATTTTTCTCCTAATCATCCTAGAAGAGGTTATCGATTCAGAGCAATTAGCCAAATACTTCTGTGTGAATTTATACAGTCTTAGCTACAGTAGACAAATGACAAAACTAGGGCTAAAATCCAACACTGAAGTCTACAGTTTGACTCCCTAGTAGGTGGTGTAGCACGTATTGATAAAACATGTGTTAGCTTGCTGTGCAGTTTAACATAAATTAAATAGTGTGATCACTCCCAGGTCAGAATATGACTGCAGTAGTCTCTGGCTTCCTCTGTGTGCAGTTTGACAACACAAAGATGTGAGTGGAGCTATAGATGCCCGACATTCTTTACATTCTCTTTTGCAAGTAATGCTACTCTGCTGCCTCCTTGCAGAGGTCATGTCAAAATATACTCATTCCTGTAAGGAGTAAATACCATTTCTAAGACCTGATTTATCATTAAACAAATATTGTTAGAGTGTAGGTAGAGCTTGCTTCTGTTCTTGCTCATAGTAAGGTTATGGTGAGGTCACTTTTATCAGTATCAGTCTTTCCTGGTTTATATATTTTTAAGTTCTAATAGAATCAAGCACAGCATTTTCTCAGGTATCCTTTCATGCAGTTACTCCACGTGCACAGGTCCCGTTTGGTGGTTGATTAGCACTGCTGACACAGAAGACTATACCATGCCCTCTTGCTCCTTTGGTGCCTAAAGCACTGTGAAATCCTTGCATTTGAGCCTGACTTTCTGGTGACCCTGTATGCTAGAAGGAAACTAACGTGTCCATTTTGCAGTGTCAAACTCTAGAAAACACTCTGCAGCTGAGAAGGAAGACAAGACAGTCTCTTGTTTAGTAGTCACCTTCCACCTTCACTGTATTTTAGGGTTTCCACAACAGAAATAGTTCATAAAAACTGCTGCTCTGTAGAGCAAATGGTTGATTTCTGCAGTGGCTCAAAGCGCATTGTATCTGTGTAAGACTTTCCCGATGCCCACTACCTGTCAGACTTAAGAGTACTGATAAAGCACGAGGGAGAATTTGAGCTTTTATATAACCAAATTCAGAATGAGTTTTTCTGTTCATCAGCCTTACTGTAGCCCACATATATGTCAAAGGCAAATTACTGAATGCTAGCTCTTAGTTTTAATTTAGGGTATTAATAATATCCTGAAAGTTTATCCTGAAAGTTCAGGGAATTACATTTAAAATGAAAAAAGAAAGATGGATATAAAATCACTGCTTTGAGACATCTTAATTAAAACCTTGCTGATAGTGAGGGTTTGCAAACACTTGTGAAGGGTGGGAAGTCTGAACTTGCCTTCTTGTCTGAGGTTCCTGCTCTGCCCAGTGGTAGCTTCACGCACTTCTGTTCATGTTTCCACTGATTGACATTTTCTCAGGGGGTGCATACAACTCATGAAAACTCTAGATTTGGGTTAGATTTGTTTACTGGCATTACTTTTAAGGGAAAATAATATATTCATTTGTATGCAGGTGTCAAACTGGTTTGCCAATGCAAGACGCCGCCTGAAGAATACTGTCAGGCAACCAGATCTTAGTTGGGCTTTACGAATAAAACTGTACAACAAGTATGTTCAAGGAAATGCTGAACGACTCAGCGTGAGCAGCGATGACTCATGCTCTGAAGGTTTGTTGATGCTCTTTTATCAATTTTAAACTGATTAAAATATATTTAGAATGTATCAGATACCCTGTTAACTCTGATTTCTCACAAAACACCCTCACTTTTTATGAATTAGGTGCCATTTTTGGTTCCCAGCTACCGCGTAGCCTCGTCAAGCAGGATTGTGTAGGTCGATAGGGATGACAGTCTGGTTGCATGATATTTGCTTGTTTCGTGTAGCATTGTTACTAGAAGGGTAATTGTTAGTTCATGAGATTCTACAAGCCTATTCCTTTAATTGGCATTAAAGGAAAAAAAAAAAGATTACAGTTGTTGGTTTAAGGAAATGAGAAGTCTCTTGACTGTTACTTTCCTTGATGGAAGCACTATAGCAATATCACATCACTAACAAAATAATCCGATTAACTTCGGTGAGACGTATTATATGGTGAACTGAATATTATTATTTCTTGTTTGTATTTTACCAGCAAATATATTCCTTAAAAGGTGCACTGAACTCTCTGCAGGAATTTTTTTAAACAGCAGCCTATATTTTTTAATAGAACATTTGTGTTGATTATGTCTGTGGGTACTTTTTTCAGTCAGTTGTAAGATGGAGATAACACTAACAGGAACAAATGCTACAGAACATTGTCAGAAATCTTTATGTGAAGTTTTAGAAGAATATGTTTCAATTTGCACTCAGATTCATTTCTCTTTGTTCCAATTTCAGTTTGTACTCACACTTCTTTGGTGTGCACTTCCCCTTAAACATTGGTTGCATGACAATTAAAAGAATACAGCAAATACACTGAAATATGCTGTAGTATTCATGAGAACCAAATTTCCAGTTATCATAGTAAGATTTCAGCTTATTCACACAGATTTTTAAATGTCTGTCATTGATTAGGGGCACTTCTTAGGTTTTTTTTTTTTTACATGCGTTGTGTTGCTCATGAACAAATTAAACTCAGAGACTGTTTTCTACAGTAAATTAATTTGGAATATCCGGAACATCTGAGAACCCTGGGAACTAGTGTGAGTGAACAATGTGTGAACAGAAGAAAATGCTGAAGTCTGAATTTATTGTCTAGTTTTAGTTACATTTATAGAAATTTAAAACATGTAGAGAAAGCCTCTTTTTCAGTATTAGGTATTCAATGTATTGCCGTGTCTTTGTTGTTTTGTTTTCAGATGGAGAAAATCCTCCAAGAAACCATATGAATGAAGGGGGATATAGCAAACCAGCTCATCACACTGTGATTAAAACTGAAAATTCAGTAATAAAAACAGGAGTGAGACCAGAAACAAGTGCCAATGAGGATTATGTGTCACCCCCCAAATACAAAAGCAGCTTATTGAATCGTTACCTAAATGACTCATTGAGACATGTCATGGCTACTAATGCAGCTATGATGGAAAAAACAAGGCAAAGGAATCACTCTGGTTCATTTAGTTCAAATGAATTTGAGGAAGATTTGGTGTCTCCATCATCATCAGAGACAGAAGGCAATTTTGTCTACCGGACAGGTAAGGGATCCTTTCTGCATCATTTCTGATACAGACATCCTTGGTGGATGGTGTCACCTGAAATGAGTGTCACCTGATTGTGCTTTTCACAAGAGTGGGTAACTCCCATTTAGCCTTTTAATTCGTGGGAGAAGTTCTACTTGCAGTATTGCAGTTAAATGCTGTTATTGACCCCTCATGCAGCTGGTTTGTTTTTTGAATGGAGCTGTGGGGCTGGCTTTTGAAATGATAGAAGCTGTTTTTGTCAGCACAAAGACAAGCCTAAAGAAGGAGAAAACTCTTGAGCATTCTGTTACTATAAGGGACTAGAGGAGGACTAAATTACTCCATGGATCCAGCTGAGAGGAGGAGGAATGCTTTGAAATGTCAAGGTGGGTGTTTGGGGTGCTTACATGAGCCATATGACCCCCAGTGAGTGCACGTGAACACCTTCCCCTGTTGTACAGCATCTTTTCTGTCCTCAGAGTGCCTTCTCTGGTGCATAGCCCTTTGCTGCTCATGCATCTGTTAGGAATACATGAAATAGTTTCAACTGTTTCTGCATCACTCTGCACACGGTGCCCTGAGCTAAGGGGCTGCAGAGTTGGCCATTAAATACCTTGGATAATTTTTTTTAACGGTTACACATAATTTATTCTTTTATCTTTTTATCAATATTATTTTATTTTATCAATAAAAACATAAAAGCATGATTTATATCATCTGCAGTGTTACCAGTCAGAGGAAGGTACACGGCACTGCCTGATTCATGCCAGTAAATGGTGGTAAATCAGGGCAATATCAGGGCTTGCTCAGGTCCCTGGGGGGCAGGAAGTGCTGGAAAGCTCCTCTGGTGAAGCTTGTTTAGTATTTCTCTGGGGACGTAAGGCAAAAGCAGCCCTTTTATCTCTGGAGGTCTCCGCAAGTGTCTCAAGAGTTTCCACCCATCACAGCAGCTCCTCGCATTGTCCCAGGGCCTTTCTCAGAGGGTTATTCTGACAGGCACCCTGCAGGCAGCATCACTTTTGGGATGGATGAATATTGATGAAAAGTACCAGAGAATTTTGCACTAACATTGATATAGATGTAGATTTTGCATTTGATTCTCCTTGGCAGGCAGGATTGGGTGCCCCTCACCTTTGCAACCTTTCAAGTTTGCATCCTCTGCCCTCTCTTTCCTGCCATGTGAGATTTTTTTTTTCTTTTTCTTTTTTTTTTTTTCTTGTCCCTGTGGAGGGGCCACAAAGATTTCAGGAGACTGAATGCTCTGCTGAGGTAGGATGTTGGTGCATGTAGGTTGTCAGGTAATGACTGAGGTGAGACTGGCAGCCCTGTAGAGAAACAGGATCTCATGGGGAGCAAGCAGAGTGCTTGTACAATTAATGTATCAAAATTAACTCTCTCCATTCATTTAGCTTTTTTTTTTTTTTTTCTTCCCAACAAACCAAATGCATTTGGTCTGCATTATGGGCATTTTGTCTGCCAAGTTTTATTTTTAAGCAAAAAAGTTACTCAAGAACAGATGCAGCAGCTTAGATATGTAAACTTCTGTTTTTCTGCGCTTTTTTACTATAACTTAAAAATGGACACAATGACTTTTACAAAATCATATAAGTTTGCTACTGGTTTACGTTCTTCTTGCCAAGTTTCAAGCTGCACTGAAAAATGCGATCTTTAATGAGAAGGCTGAGATAGGCACAGTGTAACTGTGCCAGTGTCCAAGCTGGGCTGGAAAGACTAAATCCCAGTATATTTGTCCTTAAAGTTCATAACTGACATTCCTGGAACTCCTCTTGAGATTGTATTTAAGTCAGTTCATAAATATCTTTGTTAATGTTTTGAAGTGCTTTGGCCTTTGATGAGAACACACCAGCAGCTCTCGGGATATAGTTTTATTCTTTTTACACTTCCAAAGCAGAAAACCAGTAACCTACTGATAGAAGGAAAAGGATCACATACACACACTAAAATATTTGGCATATCCTTTCTATATGCTTGGGTACATTCAGGACATAATACGTGCAAATAGGCTTTTTTCAGCTACAAGATTACAGTCCTTTTAATGATTTTCTCATGATACTATAATGTGCAGGAATTGAGCCCTTCATGAACAAAGATATTTTCAGGTTATCATCCATTCATGAAATCTCCTTATGAACAGATGAAGTTATCCATTTTTTTGGTTAGATAGGAAGAGATAAGTAAGAACATTTTATTATCTTTTCTTTTCTTTCTTTGTAATTTGAATACTTGGGATGGCAGTTCTCAGTGCAGTCGTGTAGCAGACCTGTATCTGTGTACTCAAAAATAGCTGCAATCCATTTCAGTTAAGCAAAAACCCAGGGTATGGCTGACTGTACCATTCACACGTTCCTGAAAGCAGCAAGTGTATTTTTAAGTGAGATATCACCACTAACAAGGAGCTCCCTGCTGCAGTTTTTTAAAGTGAAACATCTGATTTTTAGCACAAAGGGGTTGAAGGATTTGAAGTCCCAAGTAGATGTTTTAGTTTATGAAGGTAGGTTGAGTAGTATTTCAAAAAGCACAGTGAAAACTGATTGACATCTTATTTTTAAGAAACACTTGGCAAGGTTGCTGTACCCCTAAGAGCAGGCAGGCATTGGTGTTGAAGCAAATTCTTTATTGTGCTTCCCAGGAAAAACTAACTTTTTGTAGCAGATGGTGAATAGAAAGCTTACTTGCTGCATCTGGTTCACGTTATGGGTTGGACCTTGAACTCCGGTACATCAGCGTGTCCAGAGTGACTTTGCTTGCCGAGTGCCTGGGGTCAGCATGGCCACGTGTGTCTCAACAACCCGTGGTAAATTAACAGGGTATGAGTGCAGTGTCCGGTGACAAGCCCAAGAAACTATAGTGTAAAGTTGGTAAGGAAAACAGGCTGTACGGTTTCTCATTCCTGTCATTAACATGCTTATAAACAGAGGATCATGCGCTACTCCAGCTTCGTGCCACTGGGAACGATCTAGATTCACGTCCTGTAAAGATTAGGACAGGCTATATAAGCAACTGTCAGGAGAGTGGCCTCGCTTTACACCCCTGCACGCTTACTGCGAGCTCCTGGGAAGCGGCTTTAGTGCTGGGGCAGGAGCAGCAAGCCCTGAGCCAGGTCCCTCGCAGGGCTGGTGCCCACACTGCTGCTTCCCCAGCCGCTTGTCCCACTCTGGCTGCTTGGCCCAAAGAGCTGCTGCGGGCGGGTGGGCGGTGTGGGGAGAATGGAGTGTCCGGGACAGAGTGCAGCCACCCTCGGATATGTCACATATGTAAGCGTTTCTGTCGTAAGCTGATCTGCTAATGTATATAACGTGCCGTGTGCGAATGTGTTCACTTAAGGCAGAAAATTTCAGTTTGGATTAATTCTAGTGTAGGTATAATATATAAATATATATAATTGGTCAAATATGTGTCTTAAACTGACCACTGAAAGGCTTGATTCAGTGTTTTTGTTTAGTTAAAGATCAATACCGGAGAACAAGTTTTCATTAACTCCTTGGCAGGCTGTCATTCACAGCAGGTTCGCTGTGTGACAGGAATAACTAAAACCAGACTTGCCTGTCTGTATTTGTTGTACAAACTCGTACAGAAACAACAGTCTGACTGCAACAAGCACTCCAGAAATCTATAAGGAAAAGATCTAATAATGTTTGTAGTGAGGCTGGACGTAAATCTAAAGCGGCAACGTCAGTCTTTGGTTTACGGATCACTAAAAGGCTCGCTCACTCCTTCTGTAATCACGCTGCAGTGCTCTGCGAATATTCTATCGTCAGTCACCTGTGGGAACAGAATGTTCTGTGTTGTTATGGCACAAGGAAATGAAAAACCCCAACTTTCTGGGATATCGCTGACTGGTGAGCTGTGTTTGCTGAACAAAACCAAAAATTAATATGAGAGAAAGGGAGATGAAATGGCAGGACAGGGAGCTTTCTAACTTTTTTTCTGTACGCAAATTTTCATTGATTTCACTTTACACATTACTTTTAGAACAGTAGAAAAGCCAGAACAAATAAAAACAGTGAGGAAACTAAACATGTGCAGGCCTGGAAAGGAGGGTGGCTTTTAAAAAAACTCTTGAATGGCTGGTTGAATTTTGATAGAGATGTTTGATTTCTATTTATAGACTTTTATACTCAGGAGTGTGCTCTGTTCCTGATGTTTTCATTACTGCTGCCCTTTTCTTTCCTCTTGCCTTACTTCCTTTCTTTCTTTCATTTGGATCCTGCAAAGTTTGTGATTTATAAAGCACGATCCTGGGTCGTTTACTGCAGTGCACCGAGCACCTCTGCTGAGACTGTCAGCACACTGCAGCATCAGGCCCACATTCATACAGAGCACTTAAATGTAAGGGTATAGCCATGCACATAAGTGCTATAGAGAGACAAGCAAGCTGCAGAACAGTGCTGTGGTTTTGTGTGGTCTTTGCCAACTTTTCTCGCAATTTAACATTTTTAGAAATTAACATGTAATTTAAAAATGAGCTATAAAATGTAAAAGCATAATATGAACACAATGGAACCTGTTTTCAGAAACAACTCGAGGGACCCACAAAAACCACTAGTACCAGTGACTTTTGCAAGTTTGATCTAAACGGTGCTGGAGACCTTGGGGATACTTTAAAATAAATGGTAACCTGGGAGTGCTGAAGGAGGTCCTTGTTGTAGATCCTAATGTCATCCAGAAGTGAAATGCAAAAGGGGAATGTCAAGTACAGTATTAAATGCACACAGCAGCATAACTACAATTTGAAGGTTACACAGTTAAGATCATATTTCTGCAGGAATTTTATTATTACATGACCTGATTCGTCAACACTGAAATAGCATGGAATTGAGAATTGAGAGGATTGCATTTAATTGGCTGTTCTGTTGTTTTTTTCTGAAGAAAGATTAAAAGGAAATGGCTTTACTACAGGGACAGTGTCAGGTTTAATATACCAGATGTAATAGCACAAACTCGAAAATTTTAAAGATCCTGCCCACTCTTCGCTAGTTAAGTTGATTGTTCACTTTTTTTGTATTTCTTTCAGTTTTTACAGCAAAAGTCAAATAAGCTGTTTTAAAATTCCCTTTAGTTTCTTGGTTTCTCAGTATTTGAGCTGGAAGGGGAATGGGTCAGGATTATTTCCACATGACCCTGGAAAACACTACTTCATCAAAACTGATTTTGTAATTTTTTTTTTTTTTAATTTTTAATTTTTTTTTTAATTTTTATTAAAAACTGGTCTCAAGAGGCATCTGTTCATCACAGATGTCTGCATTTTCAACTTCTAAATTAGAACACATAGCCAGGCAGAGATGCTATCTAATTAACCTTTGAATAGTTTCCAGAGTTGTGTAGGTATATGATCTGTTGCAGAAGTGGCTTTACATCTCGCTTCTCAAAGCGTGCTGTGTGCACCCGGGCAAATTGCTAAGGTGTTTGCCAGTTGCACTGAAATAATCATTAATGCAAATCAAGTGAAATACAGTATCCTTACACTGATTATTTTGGGGCTGTTTCATTTTTGGTTGTTTGGTGTGGGTTTGGTTTTGGTTGGTTTTTTTGGTTGGTTTTTTTTTTGGGGGGGGGAGGATGGGCGTGGTGGTAATACCACTCTGGAGTTGTTAAAATCAGTCTCCATTTT
>JAAGNO010006700.1:103519-113891 GCA_033439905.1 Ceryle rudis | reverse complement strand
TAATGGCAATTTAACCTAGTAAATACTTTGCTCTAAAAGAGTGATAAAGTCTTTACATAAAGACTTTATTTTCACTATAAAAAGAACCGAACAAACCTGCTTGTTGCAGAGGGGGGAGAAAAAGCACACTTTGGTACTGTCTTCTAATGAGTAAATAAATATGATTTGACCTTTATCCATTATGTGCCTCATTATGATTTAGAGTTTAAAGTGATTCTATAGGTCGAGTCTTGGGGCAACACAGAATTTTCTTCTAGTTTGGACATCTTTCACCCATCTATGAGATATTTCCAGGTGTGGAAGGGTGATTCATAAAGAACAGCGTTTTGGTTTTTGTGTTTTGTTTTTTTGTGGGTGTGTTTGGGTTATTTTTGGTTTTGGTTTTTTTTTAATGTGGTTGGTTTGGCTTTTTCTTTTGTTGTTTTTCATTTGGTTGGGTTTTCTCTGTGTGTGTTGGTTTTTTTTTAATCAGATTTACTATACTTATTGTAAATTCCTGGGGGAATAAGTCTTAAATTTACCTGGTGAGTTGGTTACAGCATCGTCCAGTACTTTTCTGCTGTTCACACAACGTATGCTCCGGTTTGTTGCTGGCTACAGCAACACAAGCATCACTTTCCAGTTTTAATACGCTTTACAAAAGCATAAAGTATTTTACACTGCCCCTTGCTGCCATCTGGATCTAATTCTTTGTCCTCAATATAGTATTGCTAGTGCGCCTTCTGAGCCTCTCTATAGCAGGTTATGAAGAAAAAACTATTGATTTGAAGAAGATATCAAGGTATCTCTTCTCCTTCTGAGGAGGTGATGATGGGATCAGAATGAGAAATTACAGTAAAGCAGAACAATTCTTTTTTTTTTTTAATTTTTAATTTTTTTTTTTTTGTGAAAGGTAGCAGTTTTGACCTCTCTTCGGTGGGGGAGTGGAGGAAGAGAGAGTTGGGTGGGCTGCAAGAATTGATGGTGCTAGAAGCAGAGCATCCTTCCAAAAGCCTGGGCACCCAAGGGCTGCCAGTGGTGAGGGGAGAGCTTTGCCTGGAGGCAGCCACTCTGGGTGAGGGAGGTGATGTTTCTGGCAGTGTTAGCTTTTCTGAGCCATTTCTCTCCACTCCCTGAATTTAATGATCGGTTTTGTGGGAAAAGAGAGTACTTGTTTTCTCACAGGTGCTGGGTGCAAACACTACATCCTTGTTTTGTCTGTTTGTTTTCAGATGCAAATGGCTTTGAATGTTTTGGGCGCTTTTTTGTGCTTTTTAAACCCAGAATATTAAAGATTCTGGATATTGGGCTGCATGGGTCAGATGTGCTTCTCCTAGCAGCACGTTCATGGATATAATTTGAGTATAATTGTTCTGGAGACCCCACAGAGCAGAGGAGGCACGTGTGCACCTCTGCTGATTTTGCTTCTGTTGATGTCATGGCAAATTTTCCGCATACTTCAGTAAAAACGAGCTTGAGCCAGTTGTTTGGCCACTGAGGATTTTCTTCAAGTCAGTCTGCTTCAGGGCAGCACTTCTCGAGACTCCTGACAGCTTTATTATCGCAGAGAATGAGATGTTCTTGTATGAATGATTCGAAATGGAAAAGATGACAACATCAGACCAAAAAAATCAAAGAGACCAAAAAAATCAGGGGATCAGCCATGTTGCCATGGCCACAGTTGCTGCTGCCCAGGCCAGTACGGCAACCTGCCTCTGTTTCTCCAAGACCATTAAACTTTCCCCAATACAAATATTCGCAGCAGTGGCCAAAAAAGCAGCAGACCCCTGTGCTTGCCCAAGACCTCTCTCAGACACAGCAGGAAAAATGTATGGTGCTGTCACTGATTGCTAACAACTACATAGTTTAATACTTCTCTTTAGAGTTTGCCAGTGCTCCAGGCCTCAGCAAGGGCTGTTGCTTGGCAAGCCTCGGGCCTCATTCATTTAGTGAAGGTGTGTGTTCAAAGAGAAAGAAATATTTATCCCCGGTTTCCCATTGTTCAAAACATCTTTAGAATTATGCTTGGTCTTAAAACCTGGGGCCAGCCCAAATGTGAATGTTTCAGGAAATTATGTGCATGGAAAAGCACATGATCATAAATCAGACTGTTTTCCAGTATTAGCTGTAGACTGCATAGCTAGTAATGAATATAATAGGGAAATTAGTAAGAAAATTAGCAGTTAATTTAAGGAATATTTAAAGAGTGTGTGAAATTACAGCTTGGGAAAACTGATTTAGTGACATGGAAGTGATTCCTTCTTCCCTTCCACTGCCTGAGCAAGATTTTCTCTGGTAGCCAAATTTCTGTGCAGATCCCTTACAGCAGAAATGTCAGGCTTCCATGCTGCCTTTGCACCGGTTCAGGGGATCCTCAGTCCTGCAAACAGTTGCAAAAGGAAGCACTACCCAAAGAAGGAGGGCAGAAGGGGATTCAGGGGGAAACAACAGGACGAGGTAATGGGGAAAGGCACCAGCTTGAGCAGAGCAGCAGAAAGCCCTGGGTGCTGCAGCTGTGATGCAGCAGCCAGGGATGGAGCGGTGCGGTATCGGGCAGGAGTGTGGGTTTGCATCCTGTGGGTCATCCCTGTAGCCTGGCCACCCTGTCCTGCTTTGATGTGAATACAGAGGGACCCTGCCACTGTGAGTTTCCCCCAATACACTTCTGGGGGCATGAAGGAGGGTACGTCTGCTTGCTCTTCTACCTGGCAGCAAAATGTAATTATCAGCTGTTTGTGCCAAAGAGGGGATGTAGGCAAATGAACTTGAAAAATACAGGACGATTTAAACATGAAAGAGAGAGAAAGAGGCACAAAACACAAGAGTGTTTGAAAAGCAGAAATGTGTGCTGTCACCTCATCGGGAGTAGTTTTGAAATCACACAACTATCACTGATTGGAAAGTGGTTTTGAGTGCAAAGCTGTGACTGGAGGCAGATCACACCCGTGCTGGGCAGAGAGCAAGACTTGCACAGACTCTGATGCTGAAATGTACCTGATCTGCTCATGTGGGGCTCCAGCTGGCTCAGACCAGGCACTGAGACATCTGCCTGTGGCACCTGCATGGAGAAGAAAGAGAAATTACAGGGTCAAAAACCTTCTTTTTTTTTTTTCCCGGTGAATTACTTTCACATATGAAATTTATCATCTCCTTCACAAGAAACCGCTGTCTTGGGTGACAGACATTAACACACTAATCTATGTGCGGTGCAGCAAAGTGTGACCAGGAGGGACCAGGGTGCAGGAAAGTCAGGCACACTGGGACAGGGTAGTAGCAGGAGGGGCATGAGGGCTGGACTTTTCTTATTCTGTGGCAGTAAATTTAAAGGAATGACTACCCCATAAAAGTTTCACTCCTTTCTGGAAAAACATCTGAACTGAAACTTCATACTTGGCGTGGGGTTCCTGGGGTTCCACCTCCTTCCGCTGGTGGGGAGAAATAAACATGACTGGGTAACATCCTGATAGATTCTGCCTGTAGCACAGACTGTCTCCCGCGCAGTGTTACAGTGCTGCTGTTCATGTTGCTGTAGTTAGGGCTGTATCTGTGTTTCCATTAGAACCCTTTTAATCCACAAATTTATGACCCAGCTGTAAAAATTCAATCCAGACTGCAACTTGGCATGGGCAGTGTTCGTTCTCCCATCTGTGGAAGGGATTTAAGCAGGTACATCCCAGTAATAACCATCTGGGTTAGGCTTGTAAATTTGGAGCATGATGACTGCTGAATAAAACTATGAGCTTCTCAGTAGTCCTGGAGTTTGAAATATTTTATGCCCGTGGTGAATCTAGTGAAAAGCAGGTTTTTTGTATTCAGTCATATAGCTGTAAATAGAATGTTTTGGATTTTTCTGTGTTTGCTTACATGTAGACACACAGGCATTTTCCTTACTATGGCAATATTTTGATGTGCGTGGCAAATGTTTGAGTCTCTGCAGGGTCTTGCTCCAAAGTAGGGCTCAATTGCTCCCAGGTAGCATCAGAAATTGTGAACACACTGGTGTGAGCAGTAGAATTTATCAGTTTATCATAGTAGAAAAAAAATAGGGAAATAGAAAGACTGGATTGTTTTCTTTTGAGTAGGATTTTTGATAAAACACCCTTCAAAACTGATTCAGTATTGAACTGCAAAATTAGTTTTATTCACCATCATTTCCTCCCATTTTAATTTTCTTTTCTAAAAAGCTACGCACTGAATGTGCCTGACTAGATATACTTGTAATCTTATCTGATCCAGCAAATCCTATTTCCCTTTGCAGGTTTGTGGTTTTTGAAAGTCATTCTCTAACTTAAAAAAATGCCTTTATGTGTTTAACTGAAATTTTTTAGGTCATTTGTCCGTAATGTGAATAGCAGAAACATAACGATGAAAGCAGTTTAGCCAGACCAGACTTCTGATCTTCCATGTGTATTCACAGGGAAGCTTTTAGGAGGCTTTTGGCACCATTTGAGAAGTGGATTGAAGAGATCTCTACATACACTAATGTTAGGCTGTGGATGAGTTTATACCTGGTATTTGGAAAATGTGTGGAACCTGTGGGTGTTGTTTGCATATGAGCTTTTTGCCATCTTGATGGTGGAAGGGGATACCTGTTCTGGAAAAAGGTCCATCACCTTCATTTGTAAAGCTCAATTTCTGATTATCCAAAACTAGAAAAGCAGAGTTAAATTCAGTTTAATCCACATCATTCCAAATTTAAAAGTTTGGCTATGAGATAACAAGTGGTAGATGTGGAAATTAAGGCCATTTGAGGTCTTCTATGCTTTATGGCATTAAATTTGCGTCAGGTAGCCACCTTTGATCTATTAAAGGAGAAATATGTCCTAACAGTCAAAGCATGCAGAAGGTTCGTATAATACAAGTGAGTTTTATGTGAGCTACAAAAAACAAAAGGAGTAGTTTAAAGTAGGAAAGGTAGTTGGAGAAGTAAATTGCATTGTAGAAAATCTGGAAAAAGTAAAAACAATTCAAACAGAAAGAGATCAGATAAACAGCAAGAGCTGGAACAGCTGAAAAGAAACACACAAAAATAGGTAAAGCAGAATTCCAGTGAGCCATGAAATGTGTTTTCCTTAATTTTCACAGTGACCTTGAAACCTGATGTTGGAGACTCTCTCTCTGTTCTTTCACTGATGGCCAGAAGTTGAGGTTATGATGACCAGATCATTTGGTATGGCACTGACTTTTCAAGTTAAAAGGAATTGCCAAGACTCTCAGTTATGACACCAAAATATACTGCTGTTTCTAGGGCCAATTTTCAGTCCCTCCCTCATGCCTCCACATTGATTTAGGCAACAGATGCACAAAAAAGCAAAGCAACATTCAAAATAATCCCTTAGCTGAAGCTGGGGGAAGGCTGGCTAGTGGGCTGTAGCCAAAATTCCTTAGATGTTACAATGTTTTACATTTCATTTCTAAATGAAAAAAATTTCTTTCCAGTGTGAGGTACCAGCCAGATGTCTTAGTTACCGTATCTCGGAGTGAAAACTGGCATATGGCCTTGTGGTCATTTGTGGGTATTGACAGATTTACACCGTCAAAGATCAGGTTAAATGTTGTCGGTTTCTCCATCTTCCCTTTACTTTGTCAGGCTTTTTTTTTTTTTTTTTCTTTTTTTTTTTGCTTTTTTTTTTTTCTCACACTGTTACTATTTGTCAACTTAAATCCAGTTTGCTGGAAAAATGAAGGCTCTTCACGACCTGGCTCTTCAGGAGCAAATTGCCTCAAATTCTTTGTGCTAGCCAAGGTATTTTGTAATGCATTGCAAAACAGCAGCAGGATTCCTCTCCTTCCACTAGATGTACTTTGTGGGCTAGACACTGTGGGCAGTTTTAATGAGATCTTGGTGTGCTGGAGAATTCGTCTCAGCTGTTGACTTCAGGGAGAAGGTCCCAGGTCCCTGCTCTTCTAATTGCTCTTCCCACCCCAAGGAGCAGGGTCTGTCTTTACCCCTTTGTAGGTTAAGCTGTGGCGAGCCCGGTCCAGCAGCTGCTCAGGGAGCACATCCTGTAGCTGGTGTGCAAATTAAATGGTCTGCTCCTGCCTATTTATGGCAGCTTTGCACAGGACGGGTGGTGGATTACCCATTACACAGACACACTAAAATTGGTTGTCCTGCTTTTCTTCCTCTAATGTTGTTTATCTTGTGTAGCTGTTGGTTACTGCATCACTTAATTCATTTCCTCTGGATCATCTTCAAACAGGAGCTTCCTCCAGAAGGCAACAGCCTTTGTTCCTTTATCAGGGAAAGCTCTGGGTGGCCACAGCACCGCTTGTGCCAACAGTGGAAGCAGTGTCAGCAAGGGCCCAGTGCAGCCTGTGAGATTGATGTCAGCTGGGGGTGCTGCATAGGTGCTGCATAAAGCCTGGGCCCCTTCCTTGCCTGCAGTAGCAGAATTGCAGTTGTTATGGGCTTCCTAATTACCAATCTCAGTAATACTGAATGTTTAGAGACACTTTTTGAAGTGGGGAGAACCCAAAAAAAGCTGTCTTGGTCTGGCCAGCTCCAGAGACTGTAGTGGTGTTTGTAAACCATACAGTCTTTCATAAACAGATGCATATATTTTCTCAGTGCTCTATTAGAATGATGGTGTCTGTGGAATTCAGGCCTGCTGCCTTGCTGTTTTTGCTGTGCTTACTCCTTCAGCTCCGAGCTGTGCAGTAGTTCATGATGGAAGTGAACTTTGCAAAGACAGAGCGAAAGAGGCTCCCAGATACCCACAGACCTCCCTTTCAAATCCTGTAGCTCACTGAGGTGCTCACTTTGGCTTGCCTAGCAAGGCCCAAAATCCTGTTCATGGAGGGCAGCAGAGAAGACAAGGCTGACCTGCAGGTATTGATCCCAGTGATCCTTAAACCAAAGGCTTTTTTTCACTGGCTAAACCAAAGTACAGAAATGCTTGTTTAAATATTTTAAAGGAATGAAAGTGGCAGGCATCTTTATAAGCCTGTTTTGCTTTTAGTACTGTCTCCCAGCATTTCTGCTGCCATTTTCCTTCCTATATATGTCTATATATGAGACTGCATGTAATGCAGTATAATGAGACTGCAAGCAATAATAATTTCTCCTGGCTACAAGTGCACTTAAACATTAATTTGTGTTTGTTAGATTTGCTGTGGATCTATTTAGAGAAAAGGTCATTAATATTTCTCAGTCCCCTATACCACATTCAACTCATAGATCTGTATTCCTGATTCTCTGCCCTCTTATTTCAGATGGGCTAATAATTACATCTGATGTCAGACTCAAAGTGTCACCTGATAATTGATGGACAGGCTCTTGGATATGTTTTAAAACCCTAGCCTTTGGAAGGGCTTTCTGTTGGACAAGGCAGAAATCCAGTGTGACAAGGTCTGGTCTGGTTTTTGAGTGTTTTGGCTCCAAAGAATGCTACATGGCTTGACACACAGTGTTCATGTGTTTGCTAAGCTCTCCAAACTTCAGTTGGTGAACTCCAGCTGCTTTCAGTGGGATCTTTGCTCACCAGTCAAAGATGTGACCCCTGGAGAATGTAAATGCTCATATTTGAGAGTTACTCTTCCTTCGTTCCTTGCACAAAATAGGAAAAATAAAGGCAGTATTCAGTACCATGGTACTGCTGCACTTGCTGAGGTTTGAGGAGCTCTGCCATTCATCTCTCTGAAGGCATCATGTGTTCTTAGAGACACCCCTTCCCTGTCCAGAGTGGCGGCAAGACCCAGTCCAATGTGAGCCCATCAAAACCCTCTCTTTCCTTGTGGCTACATCCTCTTTCTGTTCCAACCCAACAGCCTCCAGGAGCAGCTCCATGCACCCCGCAGGACCAAAAGCCTTTTAATGGGATGCACCCCGCAGGACCAAAAGCCTTTTAATGGGGAGTGAGAGACATGGCTGTGCTGGGGCAAACTTGACATTATCCACTGCCTCCTGCCTAGCCTTGCGCATGGAGAGCCTGTGTCCCACCATGCAACACCTCCTGCATATGAAAAACCAGCCCATGGCCCCATCTGGGAACAGGAGGTCTTGGCAAAAAGCCAGGTCTGGGTGAGCTGGTGATGGGCGGCAGAAGAGGGTCAGAGCAAGGTGTCTGAAAGGTGGTCATGGTGAAAGGTGGGTTTACACTGCCCCTCGGGGTGCGAGGGTCATGCGTGCTGTGGGTTATCTGGTAAGAAGGCTCATCTTTGTCCTTGATGAGCTCTGCTCCATCCAAGGATTTTGCTCCCTTGGCCCCTGTGTGTCTTTACAGCTGGATTATGGGTTTAGGAAAGTCAAATGCCCCAAGATCACAGATACATGGTAACTGTTTATAGAAGAGAGGAGGAGGGAGAAAATCAACAGATTCCTGTGATATATTGTATGTCATCTGTACGTGACACTCCTGAGACCTTCAGATGCTTAAACTAAAGACCTAAATATAATTTAGTTAGTAAAAATATACCATAGTTATAATAAAATGATAATAATGGAACTTGGCAACAGAGCAGCTAATAAATACTACACTTTTGAAATGTGCCTGGGTTCCAAGTACGTACTCTTTTACTGTGCAGTTAAAGCATGTGGCAGGACATGCTAGACCAAGATTTTCTTTTTGTCTTTCCAGTGGAAAACTAAAGTTCTTTGTTTAAGTGAAGCCCATTGGGAATTTTTCTTAAGTAAAACAAGGAACTAAAGAATTCCATTCCCTTTTGCCAACTTTCTTCCTCCTTCAAGCCAAATTATCGATTAATGGGGCATTAAATATCAAATACTGCCGAGTTATAGTCATGCCCGTTTTTGTTTAGATTCCTTCAATACTTTCTTGTCGGTGCTTCAAACATGGCTGAATTAAAAGGTAACTTTGTTGGGAAAATACTACCCCTTCTAAACCTTTTTGGCCTTATAAAAAGAGAGGTCAGTAATCTGAAAGTCATTAAAATTGCAATACTTAACCCTATTTCTGATTTTTTTAAAAGAAAAAAAGTATCTGTACTACTTTAAGATCTTCTTCCTCCTGAGCTTCATTCTTTGCCTTCCTCATTAGCTGTCTCCATTTCAGTACCCTATCGTTTTGCCAGCAGAGCAGCCAAGTGAATGCTTGACCATATTTTTGTCTGACTCTAGAGAAACTGTGATCTGACAATAGAATACTTTTCTCTGGGTTTTCCTTCTTCCCCCGGGGAACCATACTTCAAGGGCAACCTGCTTGTCCAGCGTATGAACATGTGGAAAATCCACTGCTATGCACTAATGATTTTCAGATGGGCAATTGTTGCTGAAAATCATCCCAAGAGCAGCAGCTTCTCCACTGTAGCACCTAACCACTTTGGGATCGCGTTGCTCATAGCCGATCAGGAATAAACCCCTTGCATTTACTTATGTACAGGGTAGTGACGTTTGCTGCATCACACATGGGCAGTAACAAAATTTAGGGGAAAAGGAGGTAAAAGTTAACAGTTGCGGTTTTTCTTTAGCCATTGCAACATGCATCAAATTCTGACACTTATTTTAGCTTGAAAGTATAAATGTAGGAAAAAGTTGAGCTATGCCAAAGATCCACGATAGCAAGGCAGAAGCACCCTATATACTGTCCGCAAATTAATTGCTTTCAAACTTTTATTTTAAATATTTACAAGGAGACTTGTCACACGCTGGGTGAGAGAAGAACAAATTTTAAATTTTAAATCATTTCTATTGCTGTTCTTCTCAGAAGATGCATTCTTTTTAAACAACTTTCACTTTTAATCTGTAATTAAAGCCAAAGTTTTCTTTTAATTTTAAAAGCTTGTCCTTGGACTAAAATAACATGGAACATTTTTAAACATTGATCCAAGCTCCCGTAGATACATTTTATTTAAACCACAGAGCCTGCAGTTGGATTCCTCACTTTGCCAGATCAGCTACAAACTGTAAGTGTGGCAGTAATGACTGTGGAGTCCTGGATGCTGCACTACCAGTGAGGAGGGTTGTTTTTCTGGAGTTGTTCCTCCCTTTGGGCCCTATTCATGAATGACTTAATCTCTGTGTACGATCAAATGTCGTGCGAGTTACTGTGCACAGAAGAATCAAGGAATGCTTCTCTTCTCCACGTTCCTTACATGGAATTGCTGTGCCTGCCCAGCAAGCAGTTGGAGAGCAGTAAGGGTGGGAAGCGAACAGCAGCAACAACACACACAAAAACCCACGAGAAGCAATATAAAAAGAGTGAGACAAAGAAAACAGAGAATGTTTTTAAAGATCGAGTGTGCAAGTTGGATTGAGCCTTGCATAGAGCGCTGCAGCTTGCCCAGGCAGCACCAGCTGGAGGGGGAAGCCAGGCTTTTTCGGGGGGGGGGGGGGGGCTACAGGGGCCATACATTTACCATGAAAAACAGAAGGGGTACCTAGGATTTTGTGAGGGGGGGTGGCTATAAAGACGGTTTCTAGTGCATATTTTTG
>JAAGNO010006700.1:42659-103419 GCA_033439905.1 Ceryle rudis | reverse complement strand
CACCACGCCGTTGACGCTGAGGAGCTGGTCCCCCCTCTTGAGCCCCCCGTGGCGATCGGCCACCCCCCCCGGGATGACGCGGGAGATGTAGATGGGGGAGTTTTGTTCCTTGCCCCCCATGATGTTGAAGCCCAACCCCTCCTCCGTCTTGGGCAGTTCCACCACCCGCGGGTGCGCGTGGCCCTCGCTGGCCGCGAGGGCGGCCCCCGTCGCCGGGGGACAGCGACGGGGGGGTGGGGACGGAGCCGAGGAGGGGGGTGGGGTGGGGTACGGGGGCAATACATTTACCATGAAAAACAGAAGTGTTACCTAGTATTTTGTGAGGAGTGTTGGCTATAAAGACGATTTCTAGTTCATATTTCTGTTAGCTTGTTTCATCTTGGAAAGCAAACATTTACTGTTTTGATGGGCAGATCTCAAGAAGTTCAGGGATTCAGTGCTTCTTAGTCTTTTTATACTCTTGACCTAATTGCTTGTGTGGTGTAATTCTGTCTTTTCACAGGATGGTAAACCACTCCACTTGAAGCAAGACAGAGATTTTCATTAGTTGTGATATTAATCATATGATACATGCCATGCAAAAAAACTGTTCTGGGGATGGTTTGGTATTTTCTTAGAGATCAGCAGAATACAGGGGGTGAAGCAGTGCATAACTGTCTCCATATTTATACAGACCACTTCCTTAGTCTTTTAAGTTTCAGCAAAGTTTTCACTTACATTAAGTGCCATTCTCAGTTAAGAGTGAAGAAAGGACTTGGATTATCTGTGTTGTTTTTCTCATCACCCACACCCTATGGCCGCTGCACAAAATTCTGTCTGTCTCTCTATACCCTGATGTGGGGACAGATTGCTATAGCAGGACTCCCACGCCAGTGACTAGTGGCAAATGGGGAATAACTTGACTCAGGCGCTGAACTCCTCCAGCTGTCAGTGGGAGCTACACTTGTTTGTTCGAGACAGTAGCTGGAATAGTCGTTTAGCTCTTTCTGAGACACTTTCCATCCCTTTATTAAAGACAATGGACTTAAAAGATGTACCTCGCTTTTCAGGTAGGTTATGGCTGGAGTATAGTTTTAGGTCGAGGAGGAAAAGATAGGAAAAAGGACTGGGAGTGAAGGGAAAAAGGAAAACTCATACCTAGGAAATAAATACAGGTGGGAAAATAAAGACAGAAACTTTTGGAAGATTGTAAAGAGAGGAGAGTGCCGGGAGAGGATGAGGAAAGGGGAATGCAGAACCAAGAACAAAAAGGAGTAAAGGGGAGAGAGATGGAAGGGAAGGAAGAGGAAAGAAAAGAGATCATAAGGATGAAGGTAAGAAGAGAAAATACCGGGGAAGAAAATATGATGGAAATACTGGTAGGAATCTGGAGTGTAATGGGGAAGGGCTTCAGGAAAAATTAGAGAAGTATAGGAGATAGTGGCATTTTTTGCAGCCCAAACTGAGAAATTTGACATTTTCCTTTCCAGAGTGTTTGAGAAACAAGGGTAGATAACCATTCAAGATATTGCACTTCTTCTTGGAAGGCACCTTTGAATCTAATTACCATGTCTTGGCATTTTTTTTCATGTTACACAGGCAAAGAGCAAATACACTTCCAGGAAGGGTTATGACCTTGCTTAGAATATAAAACAAATGAATCCAAATTGTTGCTCCCAACTCAGGAACAACTGGAACTTAGTCTGGGTCTGGGAAATACTCTAGTTCTGGTGGCAGTGGTGGGGTTGTCTGTTTGTGTCGAGTGTGTGGTTATTAATTTCTCAGTGTCTTGGTGCATCCACAGTCTCTGACTAAGCCAGACACAAAAGTCTGTTAGACTTTTCATACTTTGACTACCCAAGCCAGGCTTTGGCAAATCCTACCAAAACCTGTTTCAAAAACGGTAACTAGTTTTCAGTCTAGTGTAAGACAGTTTGACCAAGTGTGGAGAATTCTCTTACCCAGCATTCCTGAATGTTTGAACTTCTCCCAGATCTAGTCCTTTCTGTAAATTTTTCAGACCAGATATTATGTTTGAAGATTTTTCAAGTTTGTAAGTTGCAGTCAGAAAGTCTATTGCATAGTTGTTTTGAGGGCATTGTCTGTGCTCCTCCGAGATGAGCGTTGTTCAGTAGTGTAGAAGGGGCATCACCCAGGATAGGCCCATAGTTTCATCCTGCATGGCAAATCATGCATTCCTATATAGTTCACAATCTATATGAACCTATGTCATGCCAGATCATATTATACATATAATTTTCAAGTTCAACAAAAGGTTTTGTTTCTTTTTCCCCGACAATTTTTTAAAGAAACAGAATTTATCTGAATTAAAAACATGATTGGTGATGACGAGTGGGTGGTTCTGTTTACCCTGCCACATTATATAGTACCACTTTTACTCCTTGTTTGGATAGCAGTCACAAGACCCAGATATCAAGCTGTGAAAGTATTTTTCTTGCAGCAGCCTTTCTTTTTTTGGCAGGCAGTGGCTTTGGAGATGCCTCGCATTTTGTCATGTGATTGGACTGCTGATGAGGTTTCTGTGCTGCCTCATTTTCCTGGATTCCATCTGAATTAACTCTTCTTAGGGTCACAAACATCAGCACGCTTCTGAAGAAGTGGGGCTTTGCATCATAGTGTAATGAGCTCCTAAGACTTAGTCTTTGTAAGGAAACAGCCTGTGAAGAAGGAATTAGCTGCATTAGTTCCACGTGACAAAAATCTGTTCTCTGTACCTCCAGCTGTCCACATTGAAAACACATTCCTTCTTCACAGTAATATTCCCCTCTGAAACAAGGGAAAATGAGGGGAAATGACTAGTATATAATCGTTCCATCTAAAAACATTCAGCTTAGCCTTGTAAACACATAAACTAGTTCTTTATAAACAAATGTCTTAATTTTCTTTAAACTGAATATTTAGATGTCAAAGAGAAGCTGGGTAAGTCAAACACATATGGTTCCTATTGCATCAGAGGCTTTCTTAATTTTTGGTATTCTAATTGAAAAGACATTTTTGAAAGCATGCTAACTTCACAGAAACTAATCTATCTGACTCTCTGTCGTGTCTAGGTTTTACTCTTCCATCTATCACTGCACTCTGGAAACATTTTCCACTTTAAATATACAGCAGTAACAATATCCCTCATGGACTTTGAATTGCCCTCAATACTTCCAGTGCTTGACGTGGGAGTATGGTTTGGGGTAGTTGATGGTGGAGAACTGACAGGGGATTAAGTGGGAGAGAATTAGAAAGAGGTGTCGCGGAAGGAATGGGAGTAGGGACTATAATTTATTCATAAGTTTTTGCCTTATTCATGGATAATTTATAACACAAAATGTCCTAGGCTAAGTAGTATCTTTAACTGGGCAAAATTTCTGTCCACATCAGAGGAATACTCTAAGGTCTTCTTTAAAATAGAAGCTGTTTTATAAATGTCACGAAACAGCTACCTGCCCTGGATAAAGTAAAATTTCATTCTGGCATCTAATATGTACTATTTTTTCCTCCTGCAAATAATAGGCAGACAACTATTGAAAGCTATCTGAAATAGGTGCAGTTTGAAATAGAAAACACATTTGTATTTCAGGCTCTGCCATTAGGTTTTCTGCTAGCGTGGTTTTAATTACAGGTGTATTCTCTACAGAGAGCTGAGCAGTGTACCTGGGCTTGCAGGTTGCGAGGAGGTCTTGTGAGGCTGAGTTAGAGCCCTGTCTCCAGCAGCACCCTGAGCCCTCTGCAGTGCAGGTGCAGGGCTCTGACCTGCTGCAGTGAGTGCACCAGATGTGACACTGGCTTTGGTTTGAATTCTGTATCAAGTCACCTTTCCCAAGCATACAGAATCTGTAACAATAAAATACCATCTTTATTTTTAATCCACTAACATGTACAACATAAAGTCCGCAAAGGTCATAGAGGTAAATTTATTTATTAAATGGAAATACTTGGGTCCAAAAAACATTATGAATCATTTTAGTGTTTTAAGTTCAGGATGCAGAGTAAATTATTCCAAAAATAATGGTAGCCAAATGTCATTCCCTCCAAACGTTTGTGTAATATCTATTTATCTGTGGGCAGATGACTGCTATGTATAATCAGAGGCAGACTTTTGTCAAATTGAGACTAAGTAAACACAGCTGAACGCAAGCAAGTTGGACTACAACTTTTTTGAGTTTTGCCAGCGGTGTTATGACCTTGAAAATGTGCAATTCTTCAGAGCAATCTGCTTTCAATATGGGAGAATTTTTAGTGTTTCAAATTAACAAGTGTTGATTGAAAATTTGTTCTGTTTAATGTTTTTGTTTTGGTTTTGTTTCTCTTTTTGTCCAAATAAGTGAAAAGTGTGTATTTGCCCAAAGGAGGGCATCCTTTCTGCTGCTTAGAAAGTAGCAGTGGTTTGTAAAGGAACATTTCTTGCACGTATCTATGAGAACAAGAACAGTTAGAGAAAAAGCTGTAAACTCATCTGAAGCTTCATTATATAATCAGAGAAAATTTTGTACTGTTTCCTTGAAATTTAAATGCTGTGTCTTTTTAAAAATGTGCTGTGCAAGTAAATGTAGCATTTAGGCAGTAGAGTTTATACTACCACATATATAGGTACTGCTTTCATTATCCTTGAAAAAGTAGTACTTCTATTTATAAATTCTACCCATTTTCCTAAAACAGTCTTCTCCTAAACATTTTCTACAGATCCTGTTTTTCTCTGAAGCACAGAAAGAAATGAGTCTGATTTTAGTGACAAACAGGAGTGCAATTTAGACTCTAGTTTTAACATGTGAATTTTCTTCTTTTACATTACCAGTCATTTGAACAGAAAACATTTTGCTCCCTTGGTTTTAAAGGCCACAGCATTTGGAGTCTCGAGGAGGCTTTGGACAGAAGTCAAATAAGAGTCTTTCTCAGAAGTTTGTCTTTCTGTAATTACAGCAAGTGAGTCTCATCCATTGCCAATATCTCTGTTTCAAGGTACTTTTTACGAAAGAATATTATTTTAAGTGCCATATACAAACCAGTTTATGCACCAAATTCAGAGGTAGGACACGTGCACAGCATTATGGCCACGGGGAACTTTCCCAAAGTCCTCGTGCCTCATATCCACAAGTCATACTTCCCACTCTGCATTATTTTTTTTTGGGGGGGCAGCAATTACCATTTTCAAATTTCTAACAAATTCTCATGGCAGCAACAGTTTAATGCCAGCAGCCAAGCGTACACAGCACCTTGTATATGATGGATTGCTACAGTATGGCTTGGACTTCGCAGGCCCAGTTCCATCCCAGCAAGTAGCCTTGGATGTATTTTGAAAGAACCACAGCAGAAATCTCTTCTTGCTTCAGTTTTGTCTTCCCTTGTCATAGTAGGAAAAAAAAATAGGAGGATGCATTTGGAAACAAAGAAGAAGTAGAAGAGGAGGAAGATGATTGGGGAGCCATTTTAATTGAGAATTGGAGATGCCTATATATTCCTCTATGTTCCTATAATTTGTACTGAAATGCAGACTTCAGAAACAAAGCAGGAGGCACTACTCCTAGGCCTGGCTAAGCAACGTGTCTTCTCAACATTAACCAAAATCCTCTGGAAAAAGCCTTGATGCGAGGGGCTTTTAGACACTTTGTTGTTTCCTCTGAGCAGCTCCTCCTTGGCGAATAAGGGTACAGACACTCACCGTTTCAGCATCATGGTTCTTACGCTGGGATTTCTGTTTGAACACAAAGGCTCATGAGGCTTGTAAAAATAAAAATAAAATTAGAATGTGCCAGGTGTCATCTAAGTCTGTGAAGTGGACCTATGGGTGCTTGGAGGGTGCAAGGGAGGTGCTAATAGCAAACCTTAGGACCAGCAGGTAAAACTTGCCTTGAGTTGTAACAGCTCGCAGCAGCCAGCTATGCTTGAGGTGGGAGAGGAAGAGGAGAGCCTTGCTGCAGATGGGTCAACAGTCTTCAGGGTGCATTGACCGTGTTCCTACCCAAGGTGGTAGTTGCCAAGGAAGTGCTTTCAGGAGGGTATTTTAAAAAGATATGCTTAACCTTGAGTTGGCGTTGGGGTTGGTGGTATATGGCAGTGCTAGACAAGTCCTGCCTGCAGGCTGTGTGACCCACTCTCAGGGGTGCTCTGAGGGGGCTGGTTTTGCAAACACCTTGCTAGTTTTTTTATCTGAAGTAAAATGGTTGGTGGCAGCCAGCTAGGCAGGTTGTGTGAGTGCTTTGTGTGCCCTCAAATATAAGTTTCACTGGTGGTGCACAGTCTGTTTGCCCGTTGTTGCAGAAGGAAGGTGAGGAGGAAAGCAGACGTTGTCCTCATGCGGGATTTGCTGCATCTGCTTTGCAGACCATTTGCAGGTCTCCAGAAACTTTGCAAACTGTGATGTATAGGCTTTCACACTATGGGGAAACTTTGGTTTAAGCGCTGAAGTTAAAACTCAAAAGTCTTGCAAACTGAAAGAAAAAGCTTATATTGTTTTAAAAATGGAAATAGAGGTAGTAATAATCATACCAGCGGGTGAGTTAGAGAACATGCAACATTTCAGTTCATAGAGCTTAAAGGCTTTGTGTTTTAGCTGCCTGGCTTGTGCACCTGCTCAGAGTCTCTGTCATCCTCCATCCAAAGGCTCAAAGCCTAGAGTTGGACTGTGTGGGTTGAATATGAGCCAGCAGTGTGCCCAGGTGGCCAAGAAAGCCAATGGCATCCTGGCTTGTATCAGAAACAGTATGACCAGCAGGACGAGGGAAGTAATCCTGCACCTCTGCTCGGCACTGGTGAGGCCCCACCTTGAGTACTGTGTTCAGTTTTGGGCACCTCAATACAGAAAGGACATTGAGGTGCTGGAGCAGATCCAAAGGAGGGCAACAAGGCTGGTGAAGGGTTTGGAAAACATACCCTATGAGGAGCGACTGAGGGAGCTGGGGCTGTTTAGTCTGGGGAAGAGAAGACCGAAAAGAGACGTTATTGCTCTCTACAACTACCTGAAAGGAGGGTGTAGCGAGAGCGGGGTTGGTCTCTTCTCCCTGGTGACAGGTGAGAGGACAAGGGGAAGTGGCCTCAAGTTGGGCTAGGCTAGGTTTAGGTTGGATATCAGGAAAAACTTCTTTACAGAAAGGGTTGTTAAGCACTGGAACAGATTCCCCAGGGAAGTTGAGTCACCATCCCTGAATGTGTTTAAGTGCTCAGGGACATGGTTTAGTGGTGGGTTGTCAAGAGTTGGGGTAGTAGGGTTAGGTTGAGGTTGGACTTGATGATCTTGAAGGTCTTTTCCAGCCTGAGCAATTCGGTGATACTGTGCTGGAGGGAAGAAAGGATCTCAGTTTTTTTCACCATTTTTATTTCCTAAAAAATAAGAACATTATATATGTCTGGAACCATGGCTTCCTGTCTCATTTCTTTTCTCTATAAAAGTGGAAATTTAGGGTGTTAATTCTTAAACGGAGGTGAGGATGCAAAGCTATCTATACAAATACACGATTGTTGAAGATGCCGTTTACCCTCAGGAAAGCATCTAAGCAGTTGAGGGAAGACACATAAGCAAATTACAGAAGTGTGAGTTACTCAGAGATGAATTTGGTTGCTTTTTGAGCAAAAAGTCCACAGTGATTTCCAACTGCATCTGTGTGAGGAATTCCATTCTATGAATGCAGTTATTTTCTGTATTTTAATGCATATATATATATATATATGTAGCCCAGTTTCCCCTGATTGCAAAACCTGCTGACTGAGGGGTTTTTTTGATTTATGATAGCAGGGGGGAAGACTGGTCATTTTTGAGTTGTTTTTGATCTGCAGATCATTCAAAATACTCAAAATTGGTATTTTTCAAAACAAGGTGATTGATTTAACCATAAACACCATATGGCTTTACCATAAATACATATGTGTTCTAACTCTCTGATACTGCAAGCTATTGCAGGAGAGAATTCCCTGACAGAAGTCTTCTGACTTCTCGGAAAACTTGTATGAGCTAATATAAAACAAATGTATAGTAAATGTGACATTATTGTCTTCTGCATCTGTCTTACATATTTTTGAATCATGCTATCTTTGCGACAACCTGACATTTTTAAACAAACAATATTCACTCTATTTTTGGGGAAGAAAAAAAGTTTTATGAGGGGCTGCTTTTAATAACATTGATCTTGGAGCCTGATAGCTAGCAGTTCAGTTAGGTTTTAGAGGAGGCTGTTGGTTTTAACTGCTGTTAGGTCATGGCCCCTGTTGTGACTTGGGCTATGCTGGTAAAGGAAATCAGTGTCTTTGGGGAGAAATATATTTAATAGTTCTGGATAATACATTTTTTCCCCTGTGGTAATAATACGTAGTGCTTCAATAATTTTTCACTTTATTAGTGCAAATGCATGGATTGCTTTTTATCACTTATTATTTGAAAGATACGTGTATCACTACCAGAATTATTATTACTACTCTTTTGGTGTAGTTGCTATTTAGGTGTAGTTTCCAGTGACCAATACAGTTTTTTCAGGTGAGCGTCGTTTGCAGTGATCTCAGAGAATTGGCATCTTCACTCAGAGAAACAGCCTGGGCATATTGCCCGTGGTTCGGATACTCTATTTGAAAGCAGATCTGTTTGACTTGAAATACTGTGGCTTAAGTTCCTCTACAGCTCAGCAATTGCATCTTTGCAAACTGCTCTTCCTGGGATGAATGGCAGAGGGTTTGAATACGCCTCATTGTTATGGAGTGTTCTACAGTTAGAGGAGCTGAACAGAACAGTAATAATCTCTGCAGAGTCATACAGTGAGTTTTGCAGAGGCCCCAAGATTTCTGCAGGTGTGCCATACCAAGACTGCAAGCAGTATGTCAGGGTCAGGATGTGAGCTAGTGAGCCCCGTCTCTGCAGCAATCTTTGCTATGATACAGGTCCGTTAATGTGGCGTAGCGTTGGTGTCATGGCTCAGGCAGTGTGCTGTGCCACGTGGCTACAGGAAGCCCCACTACATGCTGCACATTTACTCAAGCGTGCCTCAGCATCTGAGGCCTCGAGTGCTGAGAAGTCTAAATTCAGTCTCGTGTTGTTATCAGTTGACGATGCTTCCCTGCTGGTTTCTTGAAAATCGCTGTCTCCAAAAGCAGCAGTTTGTGTTGAATAACAACCCCCTTCGCATTCAGACTCTTCAGGTTTGGGAACTGAGTCAACATTCTTGAAGAATGATTTAGTGGCCAATAAACATCTGCAAAGTCTGTAAGACTGTCAGAAGCAGTAACATTGAAAGTAAAGATCATATCAGTAGCAATTCCTCTGTCCTGACAAGGCATTCAGTGCAAATATTTGTTCAGTCATCGTTGCTCTCCTTCCCGTTATCACAGATGGTTTCACACGTTTTGCCAGAAGAGCAATTCCATCTCCTTCCACAAAGCTGTTCACATCCAAGGCCTTTGCAATTTTAAATACTGTCCTACTACTGTTTTAGGACCTCCCACGTATGCTCCTTTGGAGTGCAGGAGCCTCATCTGTCTTATGCAAAGAGTCCGCTGTGAAGGGCTCTTACAGCTTTCAATTAGTGAGCATCTGCAGTGTTAAGGTTTTGCTGCTCCTTGAGGATTCAAGCTCAGTCTGACCAATGTATTATACCAATCTCCAGGAGAGTCAGGATAGCCTTTGAGCTCTTCTAAGTACAGTTCTGCCACAAAGTCATTGAAATTGCACTGTGCTAGGACTCAAACCATTTTAAATGTAAGATATTCTTGAGATACCTCCTAGTTTACTAGAATTTCTGACAGCCTGTTCAGAAGGTGTCTGGGAATATTCAGGTGTGGGAAGAAATCCTGTCATGGAAATAATAACAGTGCAAGTTATGCAAGTTATGGTGAGCAGGAGCATGGAGACTGCAGTAGCTTTACAGGGGAAAGCAAAAGCAGCAGAACTAAAAACTTTAAAATAATGCAGTCAAACACTAGAATAATTTCTGTGCAGCTGGAGGTGAGAATAATCCACAGGGAACTATTCCCCCTGCGGCTCACTTAGCAGTGTTTCTTTCTGCTGGTTATTTTGAGCATGGTCAGGGAGGTGTGTGACAAGAGCTTTCTGTGTCGGTTGCTGAATAAAGGAGTTCCCAACCCCTTTCTAGCTAGATGAGGAAAGAAATACTTTTCTGACATAGTCTGTGAGCTGGCCCATTTTGGACAAAGCCTCAAAACCCAGCTTACATCCTCACTGGGTGCTCATTGCTGCTTCTCTACTGGCAACGCAGTAATGTGAATGCAGCTGAGCATCTCTGAGGACAGGATGATTAATTTTGTGATGTGCTGTTCAGTGCCTTTTGATATGTTCCATCTGTTCCTTGCAAACTTCAGTAAAGTTGTTTTCATAAGTCATCTGCAGGATTTCATGGAGAACTAAGGCAGCAAACAATTACAGTTTGAAGTAGATTTAGATAGCCAAGACCTTGTGGATGCTTATGATTTCATGGCTCTTTATACATTCAAAGCACAGGTCTTGTTGACCTCATTAGCACCTGTGTGTGCTCAGCACTACTCAAGGTGAGACCTGAGGCTCTCAGAGTCCAGAGACTGGGAAATGTACCATGGCATCTGTGAAAATGTTGGTTAGAACAGCTTATCAAGCCTCACTCAAAACCTGTAGCACAAGCAGAGAGACTACTAATCACTAACATGATTTACTTGGTGTTGTTTAAGCCATCAGACTATCTTTTATGTTCTTGCATTTCCCTCCTGCAGCAGCCTTGGAGCTGCTGTGTCACAGCACTGAGATTGTGTGGGGAAAGGTCTCACCCACTGTTCTGGTTTGGCCCCAGAGCATCTGCATCCTGCACCTTCAAGGAGGCAATGACCAGAGAAAATACCATGTGTGAATGTACTTCTGTACCTCACAGTATGCTTAGTGGGAAGGCAGGCTGCTTAGGCATTCCTGGTGTTATGCACACATAATATAGAAGCAGATACAGCTATGCATGTATATGAATATATCTGTGTCTCCTCATAGATATAAATATTTTTTTTAATTTCACATGTAATCCCTTGATTTGTAATGCAACAGTTGTCTGGGGTTACTGTGAGGCTCTTTTGCAGCCTACAACTATTTTCATGGCTGTTTGACTGTTGGAGCCCCGTATGTGCTTATGCACTTCCTTACAAGCTGCTCATGATCACACAGAGCACAGTCAGTTTGGGACGTAACTTAGGTACCCAGGCTTTAGTATTTGGACTCAAGTATTGTGCACATCCCAGTACCTCATGCAGTGGGTGGAAGTAGCTATGTTTAAAAAGATGGTGTTTGTCAGTCTCTATCTTACAGGCAAGTGAAAGAAGCAGTGAATATCCTCTCCCTGACAGACTTATCCATTCTTTACTCCATGCTGCTGGCTAAACACACCCTGGAAATCAATTCTGGCATTCAGTGAGAAGTTCCTCCACTTGCCTGAAAATACAGCACCTTGTAATTTAAATTGCCTTTGTGCAGCATATGCCGTGTCTGAGCCCAGTTGGCTCCCAGGGGCAGGAGAGGAGCTGGCTCCAGCAAGTGGGGCCGCAGGAATCGGGGGGCACGTTTCTCTGAATTCTGCAGGAGGCTTCTGAAAATATCCCGTGTGCACGCATTCATATCATAACGTTACACCGCATACATAGGGTCTGCTCCCAAACCCACAGCCAACTAGCATAACAAAATCAGATTTTACTGCTGTAGTGTCAGCCTAGGGTTGAAATATGACTTTGAAACCCTCCCTTTCACCCCGCTTTTTTAATGAAAAACAATTGGGCTGGAGTGTAATAGTGCTTACCCTGGCTGCGTTTGACTTTAGCTTTTTACTTTTAAAACCTTATTTTAGGCTTTAAGAGCTCCCAGTTAAACTTTTTAGACCCAGAGTGAAAGCCTGAACATGTCTGCCTGCACAACAGTGAGATTCCTGGGTGGGAAAATGATATTTTTATATCACAAATACAGAAGATGAACACAGTGGTATGTTTTTTCCCTACTCCTTACTCTTCTTTTTCCTAATGAATCATCATTTGCCGTTTTCTCATTTCCTTTTTTTAACATCTCCCATGCCCTTTCCCTTATTTTGTTTTTTCTTCCTCTTCTGCTTTCTCCTCTTTTCTTTATTTCACCCTCCCTCCTTCCCTGCTGCCTAATTTGGGCTTTTCCATTAACCCATAATGGTTTGCAATAGGAGGGCTAACTACTTAATTTTTGCAGTCAGCACAGCACGTGCTCTGATCCCTTTCTAAATAACACCAAAAAAAACCCCCACCTAGATTTGTTTATTCATTATGAAATGCATGTGGGAGACTATCACCAAGGAATCTGACAACACTATACTATTAATTACATGCCAACTCAATGAGGAAAGATTTGATTTCAGTCAGCTTTGCAGCAAACTTGAAAAGAAAATAATACCATACAACTGTCAGTTTGTTAACAGCTCGCCTCCAACACTACACAGCCCCGACTCACATTATATGCTCTACTAAAGTCTGGCTAAGAAAACAAATCTCACACAGTGCCCTGCATCTCACCAAGGAGAACACACTGTCACTGGTCATGGGAAATTTAGAGCCAGCCGTGACAGCCCGAACAATGAAGTGATTTACTCTGGGTTTGTATCTAGTTTGCTAACTCATAAATTCTTCCATGCAGGTGCATAGCCCAAGACTGTAAGACCATTTGCACCATACCTACTATTATGTGGGGCTTTCAGTGCACTTATTAATGCAAATGCTAATAAAGAATTGTAAACTCAATTCTCTTATGGTTTATAATATACACCTATCCCAGCCTCTGTGGGCATGTACACTCATTTCATAAAAATCACCTGTATTAAACTGTAACTAGATGTGTACTCCCACTTCAGGAGTCTCCACAGGGGAAAAAATGTCTACAAGTTCCCAAGTATTCAGGAAAAAAGCTTGGGTGGTACCAGTCCCTCACAGTTAAAGCTTATATCTGATGTTTTGGTGCAGGAAATGAATTTCAAAGATAGATTTCTCTGAAAAGCCTTGATCTGAGGCATGATAGCAAAGGGATATTTCCAGCATTGATAAGACCCAATCTTAACAGAATAAATCAGACCAGGGTTAAAGCTGTTACTGGAAAAAAAACCCCAACACTTGGAGACCAGGGAAAAATATTCACTGTAGCTGTCACTGTGAACTTAAACTGTCATTATACAGTTTGTTCATCTGAAAGGATATAACAGCTGATGACAGGTCAGTTGTTATACTTGCTGTCACTGTGAAGCTAAAGGAGTGAGGTAATGGGGTTGTTGGGGTGACTTCAGTACAAGCTGCTCCGTAAACTCCTGGAAGAAAGAATGAAGAGCAGTAAGTGGAAGCTTTGCTCAGAAGGAGTTTTCTCTGGAGCCTGTGTCCAGAGCTTGTTCCTGCAAGCTTCTGGCAGCTTTCCTCTTCCCACCCAATAAAAGGACATGGTACTAAATCCTTTGTCAGTAGAAATCTGGTACCCTCCTGAGACTGGACCCACTGCGACTGGAACCACATGCACTCTCAAGTTGCACTACCTCGCTATGTCTGTAGCCACAGGTCATCTGAATCTCCAACAGGAACTTTGGTCCCTCCATGAAAGACTTTGCTGCACAAGCACTGCCAGCCTCAGCCAGGTGGTTTCACACAGATCTGCCCAGTCCAGGACCTTCTCTAGGCAGGAGTGGCTCCATGAGAGACAATGTTGAGCTGATCCCATATGGAAGCAGTGGTCTGGAGTATGCAGGAGTTCAGCTGCTAGGACAAGTTTGGATAACATTTCTTTAGGAGACTCTGTGGTTTGGTGTCTCAGGATGGGCTTTCCTGTCTGTGCTCTCCTTAATTCATCCTTAATAGGTCTGATAACCCTGAAGAAACCTGAGAGGATGATGCGAAGAAAAAGGGTTTTAGGAGTTTCTGTGCTGGATCGGGTGAGTCCTGTCTATGTGTAGAAAGCCTTTGGTAGCATGGGTTGCTGCCTGAGCAGTATCCCAGTTCAGAAACTCATTTGTTCATATCAGGCTCAAAATGGGAGCCCTGGGAGTGTAAGCATCCTGCTTCCTCCAGTTCAAGCTAGAGGAGCTGAGGTTTGCTGCGCTGTGTTGTTTCTTAGTGCAGAGTCTTTGCACCAAGATTAAATGACATTTCTTAGAAGAGGAGGGGGCCTGACCTGGTGCTTTGAGCTACAGTCTCCCCTTACTTGCACTGCTGAGCAGCTTGGGCTAAGCCAACTTTCCTCCCCACATGTGGATGACTGTTAGTGATGTGTGATTCATGGTTTACACTGGTATCCTTCAGGAGGAAAGGAGTTGTGTCAGTGCAGAATAGTACAGGAATATTAACGCCAGTTAACCCAATTCTGGTCTTGGAGAACTAGACATCTGAAAGTCATATGTGCCCTGAAATTGCGGTTTGGAAAGTACTAAAGTCAAGGTGTAAGTGTGTGGGACCTACAGAAATACCTCATCTCACCACTAATTTACTCACACATGTAAACTTCATTTTTCATTCAGCTGCCCCAGTTTATTTCCTGTTCCTCCCTCTTTTTCCTCTTCTTGCTTGTTTTGAAAATGCTGGTCAACACATGTTAAGCCAGAGTCTCCAAAACCAACAAAAGTAAGTTCAGAAGAAGCAGTGAGAGAAACAGCTGAATAACACTGCCAATTTTAAAATGAAGATAAGTTATACGGGACCTTTTATTGAACCAAAAAATATTTTACAGTGTTCACCATTTGGGACCAGCAGTCCCTTTTTTTTCCCTCCATTCTGAGTTAGAATAGAAGGTGTGTAATTTGTCAGGAATCCATACATGTTCAAGTAGCTTCAGGAAATATGATGGTCATGTGGGACTGAACTACTGTGTCTTGACTTTCTTGTCCATTTTTTCCCCACTACATAATGTTCTGTACCCTTTCCCCTCTGTCTCATTCCCTCATTCACATATTTTTTCCTCTGTTGGTTTCAAGCCATCTTTGCTTTGTCAGTGTTACCTGACAACATAAAGCAGGTTTCTAAGCCAGTTGTTGCAGTTCTTGAGCTGTGTATAACACCAGGGGGGGAGCAACGTGGATGCTTCTTGGTCCTACATAAGTGGTCAGTCCTTCCTTTGCTGTTCCCGGCAGGGCCTTTTGGTGAAGTCAGTTCATCACCACACACATGATATTCTTAGGTCAGAATTCTTAGATCCAAAGAATAGAATGTAAATGTAATTAACATTATTTAGCACATCAAGTCATCAAGACATCAAGTCATGCAAGTATACAAAAGCTTTTAGTCTGGGCTCAGCAAACAGTAAGGCTCAGAATTGTTCTGAAATGCTTGAATGTGCTGCAAGCACCACGTAGCCAGAGAGACTTTGTATGTTGTAAATTGGAGAAGGCCTATGGTCTGTGGCATTTGTGCTCCATCTTCCTTCTCAAATACTGGATGCAGTATGTAAAAGGACACTGCGTATGTACTTAAATCACAAGAAGATATGTACCTATTTGTATATTATTTGGACAACTGTCAGGTGTAATGGCAATGTCCTGGAGGCAAGTGATGCTATTGTCCAGTTTAAGGATGGTTTGCCTGCAAGAGCCCTTGGACTTACTGTCTTTGGGTGGGCCTTTCTGATAGCAGAAGAACAAAAGAAAACATTTTAAATAGAGGAGAAATCCTGGAAGATTCTGCTTTTAAATGCTTTTGAAATAGTCAAAGTATTGCCTAGGCATGTTGTCTTTGGACTTCTGAGACTCATTTCCATCTCTGCTAAAATGGGACTGCAGGCTACCTTGCAAGAGAGCTGTCAGGATCAGCCGGTGAATATTTATGAAGAAATTTCACAGTGAAAAAAAAAAAGTATATGTTACATATATTATTAATAATTATGTGAGTCCTGAAAAATACCATACTGTATCACAAAGCTGGTATTGTCTGGTGACTACACTTCTGGCGCTGCACGCCACGATAAACTGTGTACTGAAAACTCATACTAATGGAAAGGTATACAGGATTCCATTGGTAAGTGATTTATAGTGACTTCCTATTATAAACAGGAGGGAACAAATATCCTGCCTTGTTGGTTTCTTTGGGCGGATGGTGAGAGCAGAATGAGACATTCCTGGCCAGGCAAAAGCTGATTCTTCTGGATACTTGCAACTGTGAGCAGAGTGAAGCACCAGAAAATGAGTTATAAATGACAATTTCCAATTATAAATGATCGAGTTTCCATTTTTATAGTGCTTAAAACTTTACAGTTGTAGAGCAAATGACCACCGTTTTAAGTGATTTCCAGACTTCCAACAAAAAGATGTTTCTGATGTTTAATATTAAGTAGCCTTACTATAGGATCTCAGTATATTTCTAAAGCCTAGCAAGATCCTTTCACAAGAAGCATGCTGCTTTCCGAGACAGAGCAAACCATCTTCAGCAGCAGCTTCTTTTTTTGTGTGTTTCAATTAAAAATGCACTGTGGAGCACAACTGTAGCTTGTTTAGGAAAGTTATTTGTGCTGGCCAGTGGTATGCTGTTGATAAACCAGTATACATTCTGTCAAGTCTTGGGGACAGTGTGGAATGTAATAATGCATTGACGTTGGCTTTCTCTGAATTCACTTGACATTGATTTAAGTTTGACACATTTGTAGGGGTTTAAATTTGGGTGTCAGTCTACCTTGGTCTGGCTAGTGAGAGGGATACACTTTTTCAGAAGAGACCAGAGGTGGCTGCCACCTAAGGCATGTTAGATTGAAGTGAACCACAGCGCTTGGCAGAGGGCGGCTATAGTGCATCCTTGGTACCTTGTCTAGAGTGCTGCCTCTCATGTAGTGAGAGAAGCCTCATGAGTGAAGTGCAAGGTCTGCACATCAGCACTTGCTCTGGGCTGAGTCCTTAGATGAAGCTACTCAGTGAGATTCAATATGCTGCATCTTTTTTCTATTCTTTCCATCACCGTTTCCTCATTGCCTCAGAGGAAAAATCTAGGAACATGTGCGATGGTCGAGAAAGCAAAAACTTTCTATATTGAGAATACTGTTCTTTCACTATATCCACGAAACAGTCTCACCAAAATGTTGCTTTTACAGTTGAAATGTACTTTGCAGTTGTCATGCAGATATGTCAAACATCAAAAGCTTTAATTATCAAAAGCCTTAATTAGTAGTCAGGAGTAGAGCTGGTAGGTTGCAAAAGATAAGGAAAAGGCAAAATGTTGGGCAAGTTTCACTTTTTTTTTATTTTATTTTGGTAAGATTTTGTTATCTACGTTCCCTCCCTTGTCAGTGATGAGTCAGACATAGCCATGTGTTTCTTCCAGGCCAAGCTAAGCAGTTAAAGGCTCTAGTTACACTACCAGTTTAATCTCTAGAGGACAGATATGGTCCTCCCCTCATCCAGCTCACAGCATATCCATATGAATGATAATGCTGCCCAAAGGGAAATAGTGGGATGAGGTGGCCACAGAAGAGGGCTTCACAGTCTGTTTTTTCAGCAGGACTCGAGGATGTTGAACTGTGGTGTTCAGATAGGTGGGCTAAAACCACGTCTTGAAGCATATTTCTCTTGTTTGTGAACGGAACCTGGACAACAAGCCTGGATGAAGATACATGACTTAGATGGCAGGTTCATGGCAAGTGAGGTGCACCCTACTCTTCCTTTTGAGTTGCATCAAATCGGTTTGACAGGCAAGATGTCAAAGAGAGCATGGGGAATGGTCTTTGTCTCTCTCAGTGTGATTATGGTAATACTTCCTTCCTTCCCTGCAGACTGATCAGGCAGATGTGAGCTACTTGGATGCTATGGTAGTGCAAACTGGGATACGCTGTCGAAGGTTTGGTATAGCAGAAAAGGATTTTTGGCAAGAAAAAGGGGCCCTTGTGCTTTGAAATGATGGATTTTTAGACTACATTGTACTAGCGTGCTTTTACAGCAGTTACTAGCAAGAGCTTTGCAAATTATCAGTGATGGTTTTATTGTAACCCGGTTTCAAGTTTCTGTGACATAAAATCTGAATGGAATAAAAAAAGACTTGTAATTCAAAAATCTTCAGCAAAGTTAAAGAATGGGTATCTCTTTGCTCCTGGGTTTTATTTTTTAGCTCTGCTACTGCTTTTATATACCATGGGCAAGATGCTTTAGAGCTGGCTAAACACCAGTAAAAAATATTTGCAAATACTCCTTCAAATAAACGCTGAAATTGGAATGTGTGTCACCATTCACACCTACTTTCCTCAGAAGTTTGTACAAGCAATTTTTTTGTTCATAGGAAATATTTTCCAACAGCAAAAGAAACTGACAGATGCTTGAGAGAGGTGTATTTATATCCAGGTTTGCTCTGGCAACAACGTTCTCTATTACTTGCCATTTCCATTCCTATACCTACTGACCTATTCAGTCCCAAACCTCCTCTTTAAAATTGTCTCTAGTAAAAAAAATAGAGGGCTGAAAATTTATTTGTAGCCAAATTACAGCGTGAAGAAGGAGACTTTGGTGTCATTCAGTACCTCTCTTGGGATCAAATGTTTCTTTTTCCGTGGGTTCCCTCCCCTCTGCCGAGGATGATCTTCCCCCTCTTGAATCCCATTCAAAGCTTGATCTAGGAGAGCTTAAGAGATGGTGATTTAAGATGGGCTCTTTTGGAATAAAATGTAAGGCTTGATAACTTGTGGACATTTATTTATAAAGCTGTTGTGCAAAAGGATGGAGGCCTGATAAATCAAACAGCTTGGCAAACAGCTGACCTCTGAAATTTCAGCTGGTCTCCCAGCTGTATTTCTTTGGTGAGACTGTAGTCTTCAGTGGTGACCTCCACGTGCTGGGCTGAGTTGTTAGACATGGGTTGGCTGCAGAAGAAAATGGACTGTCAGTCAGTGGTGGGCAAAGTCGCTTGTAAGTGGGGAGCTACCAAGTGTTGCAGTGTGCTTTGAGACCTATTCTGCTGGAAGTTCTGTTTAAAGAAAAGATCAACTTTTAATTAGTAATCTGATGGAAGTCTATCAATAAAATTGATTTCCAGTTGGGAATCTAGCCTTACAAAGAAGTGCATTACTTTATGAGATTTATGCTGTTTTTATGGGCTTTTTGGGTTTTGTAGCCATCCGTGTTCATGCCATTGCTGTTTCTTTTGTTTGACTTGTTCTCCATAGGTTTGCAGTTAGACATTGGCTTCTTGCTCCTCTATAATGTGTTTCTGTGTCAGGATAGCAAGCCCACTGAATAAAGCTTATACATTTCTGCCTGGTAAATATTTCTGGCTTCTCTGCAATGCGAGGACTTAATGAATGAACAAATGTGACTCTTGATGGGAAAGTGTAGCTTATGCCTGTGATGCAATTTCATCTTTGAAGGCTGTTAACCAGGTGTGCTTGTTACTTGTATCCTTCTCAGCCTGTCTCTGACTGAGTCGCAGCCTGGGCAAGGGGCACATTAAAAACCACACACATCACGTGTGCGTGGGTGAAAGTCCTATTTTTAGTGTATACAAGAAGGCATTCACAGTAGGGCAATGAAGCTGATTTTTATATTTAGGTTCTGCAATTCCTCATGTCCTTGGGATTTATGTTTTGAAAAACTACCTCTATCACCCTGCAAAATATAGGTGAACCTCCAAGACCAGCTTTATTCTCACTCTTGCCAAGGGAACCTTTTTGCGGACGTAGGCTGGCGTGGGATGCACTGGGCAGGGTTCAGCACCTATTCTGCCAGTGCGGTTCTGAGCGGTGAGGCTCAGAGAGGTTCTGCCTCACCAAAGCCTGTTTCTGTAAGGTCATGTCTCAGGAACTTCCCCACAACATTTGGGGGTTTTTTTATGTGCCCTGCTCCAAGCTCAGTGCAGATTTCACCAGGCAGATGCTTGCTTGAAACTAGCCCTTTGTATGTGTCCAAACTAAGATTTTATTTGGAAGTCTGATCTTAGTTTTCGAATTAGTCTTGGGTTATTTTTGCATATGTCTATTCCATGAACTTGCTTGTTATTAAAACTATTAAAAGAAAATAGACTTTTTTTTTTTTTTTCCTTCTGCTTTCAGAAACTCTGGAGAATGGACCAAATAAGTGTGAAAGGTGAGTAAGGGACTTCACAGTTTTCCAAAATTATTATTATTACTATAGTTTCTCTGACATCTTGTAGCTGTGTAAGCTGTATGTGTAAATATTTGTTGTTGCTTGAATCTAGTGCAGCTAACAGAAAAGGAACCAGCAAAGATGAAACATACTGGAAGGAGATCAATGCAGCTATGGCCCTAACGAACCTTGCCCAGGGGAAGGATAAACTGCAGGGAACTACCAGCTGCATCATTCAGAAATCATCACATATATCAGAAGTAAAGACTGTCAAAGTGCCATTAGTTCAGCAGTTTTAAGAAATGGGTCCTTTTTCCTGTCAAACGGACATTTTCCTCACAGGATTGGTTTTCAGCAAAATCGGATTCACGGATACGAGGCAAATGTGGAAAATAGGCCCCCTTTTACAGTATGGTCAGTCTAAAATAATAATGTTCCTTCTGACTCAGACGTTTTCATTGTATTAAATGAAACGTTCAATCGCTTCTATAAAAGGCATGTAAATTATAAAAAAAAACCCTGTTTTTATCAAAACATTAACTTATTTTATGTTAATCAAAGTGCGCATAAGATGTTTGCATTGCTATTACAGTAAGTGCCTTGCTTTCAAAAAATAAGCTATAACGTGGGCATAGTAAACCAGTATTATGCCTCAAAATGACAATGCCATAATGCTTAAACTTTGTATATTATTCCAAGTGGGCTTAAGCAGCCTAGGGCTGAACACATTACTGCTGGAGGCCCTGGAAAGTTGTGTTTATTTGACTTGTACAAACTGACGAGTCTTAATGAAATTGTTACATCGTTTTCTCTCTCATTTTTTAATCAACAGTGTTATAAAAATTGTACAGTAAGTTTTGTCAAAGTGACAATGAGGTTGTTATGCATGTTTCTTACCTGTATATGCAGTATATTAAAATACCAAAATCATTCCTTTGAAAAGTGCAATACTCTAGAACACACAGATTTAGGAAATAAGTTAATTGTTCAGATTATTTTGAACTTACACATATGCTCCCAGCAGTGTTGCTCATTAAAGATTTCTAGTTGAGAAGGTTCTAGCCAGACTAGAAGTAAATTCAAGTTGAATTTCTAGAATTTTAAAGCTTTGCTAGTGACTTATTGAGGTTTTGATAGAGGTAAAATTGATTTCTTCTTCTACAAAACTATAGTGCCATTTACTATTTGCAATGGAGCTCAAAAAAGTTTCCTCTGTGGAACTTATTAATGTGTTTTAAACATTTTTATTTTGTAGGTACTGCATAAATAAAGACAGTTGATTGACAGCTCATATTTCACTGAGAAAAAGCTGTAATATAAACTATCCAAGCTCAAACTAGAAACACAAATGGGAAATGAAACATTGAAAAATTTCATCATTTAAGGTGGGAGGGTTTTAAGTAGATAGTAAACCATGTATTAAATGTCATGTCTCTAAACTTGACTGCTGTCGAGCACGGTAACTAGCATAAAAACAGGTTTATTTTTAAGTTTTACTGGGAGGTGTACAAGTTATTCTTAAGTCATCTAACAATAGCCTAATGAGATTTGCAGTGCTTGAATAAACAGTGGCAAAGCCAAAACCAATCTATACTGAAATCAGTTGCAGAAAACTGGAAAAGAGTTGATTGTTGCTAGGATTTGGATTTTTTTTCCTGTGGGTATCCTGTCAGGTTTTTTTCCTACGTATTCCGTTCCTTGTTTGTCTGTTTGGTGAGCCATCAATGAACAAGGCAAGACTTTTAGTCCTGCTCCCACTGATTTTAATGGCAGAAGATCCGTTTCAATGGAAGCAGGACTGTGCTAATGGTGAAACTAACTTGCAAGTAGAGGCTGTTCCAGTTGCACTAAAATAGTCAAGACACATTGCAAATATCAGCCTTGGTGTGACTTCTTAGGAAACTTCTTGATGTAACATAACATGTTCTTGGGTTTATTTAGTGTACAATGAAAATGATTTGATATGAAAATATTTTGTACATATATATTTTTACTTTGTTTTCTAAATTGCTGATTTGCATTGACTTAAAGTGCCAAGCAAGAAACGTATGTCATGACTGTATGAACAGTTGAAGTATATGTTTTACTGACTTGCATCATTATATGTCTAAGATTCCATTACATTAATTTTTGATACTTTACTGGATTTTGGCATAATAATGTGAGTTTATAACTAATAGCAGAGAATTAATACTTCACTTTTGTTCATACTATTATAAGTTATTCTGGTGGTAAATATTTTGTGACAATAAATTGATGGTTTCGACAAACTTTTCTGTTAGAAATATTCACAGCGTTTTTGTCTGCATAAATGACAACAAAATTTGTCATGTGAAAAAAAAAAAAAGGTACTTTTGGGGACTTCTCTGGAGTAAGACTGGAGGAGACAAGCCAGTGTATAAACAACTTGCTCATGGTTCTTTTTTTTAAACGATCAAAGCACAAAGAATAATCTGTAACACACATCAAGTGGGTTTTAAATTTAAGAAGTACTTGGCATAATTTCTTGTTACCATTTCCTTTAATTTATTTTTTTTTCTACTGCTGCTTTAGAGTTTTCTGAAAACACAAATTCTAATGAATTATGTGTGTGTCTTTTTTTAAATAACAAAAAATCATGATCAGTGCTGAGCCAACAGCTAATGAAGATTCAATAATTATTTATGATATTGGAAAAACAAACATTGTTACTATTGCTCTTCTTTGTTTCAACATATGTAACCATTTTAGTAAAATAAATAACTGCAAACAACATCTTGCTGGTTTGAATTAAATAATTATTTACTTGTCCTTAGTAATTTGCATTTCTGGTTTCCTGTTACAGTCAGGGTTTCTCTGTACTGGGATATAAGCATGTGATGGGCAAAGACAAAACAGGAATGATAATCTTTTGCTTAATACACCTTGTGGTGCACAGTTATGTGGAGTAGTTTAGCACACCCCTGATGAAAACGACTGCTCAGCAAGTTTAGGCTAATGACTGCTAATGACAAGATGGCATGATGCTTATAAATCCTCCTCACTGGAGGCGTGCAGAGGGAAGCCATAGCTAATCGTTGTCCTGAGTCACTGGAGAAGGTTCATGAGCTGGGAAAGAATTTGGTCATTTAGGTTTTTTTATGAGTAAAGGCTACATTTGTCTAGAGTACCATGTATGGATACACTGGCTGTGGAGCCTTGCTGGGGGAGAAGATGCAGTCAACCCACCTGGAAGAGCTCAGTGGCCCAGTGCAACTGGACTGCTGACTTTTGTGCCACAGCAAAGTTCCTCCAGGTGCTTGGGAGGGGTGATAACTAACATTTCGGTGGGCAATTGGCACTTGCAGGTTTTATGTCCTGCTTACCTGTAGTGGCTGTATACTGCTGTAACATCTGTGGCCATCCAACATGTCAGTGCAGATTTGGATATTCAGTTGATACACAGGTTCCTGAGGGAGCATGTACAGCCTGACTCTTGCTGTTGGGAATACCTAGAAACACCCACATCCTAATGATGCTGAGCTTCTTGGCATCTACTTAGTACCCAAGTCTGACATGAAGAAACCAACTCATTCTTATAGAACCACAGAATGCTAGGGGTTGAAAGGGACCTCTGAAGATCATTGAGTCCAACCCCCTTGCCAACACCTACTCCCTGCTCCCACCTACTCTGTCGCATCATTTGCAAGAGCTGAGCACGTATAAGCTTATAAACCATTGAGAGTAAGGGGAGCTCCAGTATTGCCAGGTTGCTGAGTAGGTAGAATATTCATTCTGTACAGGGGATCAGGTCTACAGTCTCCTCTTTCAGCATCATACAACAGCTACAACCACTGAGAGCAAGTCCCAGGACAACATCAGCCATCTTACATTTGGTAGCTTGGTGGTTTAAGTTTTAACTCGGAGTTTGGATGGCAACTAGACTCGGTTGCCCACATGCATGTGCATGAAATAACCACTGCACTGGGGGTTGAAAGATGATGGGGGAGGGAGGTTGGTAGCACCTTTGTGCTGTGCAAGGAAGAATGGATTTAGCTTAGGCTGGGGGAGAGGCTATGTGGGCTTAAGCCTGTTTCTTAATTGTAGCTCTCAGGTAGTTTTTAATTATGTGCCGTGTCTTTGATGAATGATGTTTTTATACACCTAAATTATCCATCAGTGGAGATCCACAACACCAAATGTGAGATGCTATTACAGGAAGGAGTCTTGATTATAAAAATGAGTGGGATCTCTGATGATCATGAAATTCCAGAACTCACCACACTCTTAATGCCTTTTTTGTACTCTCCGTGACATCCCCAGCAGTGGGACATAGTGTGGGAATCATTATGCCGCTGTCAAAAGGGGACCTGCACCAGGGAAGAGAGTTTGTGGCTGCCCTGTGGATGCTTTGGAGGACCAGGGAACTGGTCCTGCTTCTCCACAGTGAGTTAATACTGGTGTAAGGAATCACTCGTGGCCAGTCAGAGCTATTGTGTAGCATGCAGATGGGGCAAACCATATCCTGCCGACTAGGGTACTGACAGGCAGTGGGGCTGCATCCACCAAGCTCAGACCCTCCTTCAGGTATCCTTCTAGAGCTTTTCAGGATCAGTGATGCCTCTGTTTCCTTTGGTCTTGAAAAGCCCTGGGCTATATTCCTCTGCTTCCAAGGGCTGGAGGAGATGGGTATATCTGCTGGTAAGTCTGTGTGAGGTGGAAGATGAGTGTAAGCATGACCAGTCATCCAGCCTACCAAAGCTGCAACAAAGCTCCTATAAATTGAGCTCCACCAGGGCTAAACAAGTCTTACTCATAATTTCTGCATTCAAAAGAGCACTGAGGACCTCAGAGCAGCCCCAGCAGAGCCAGGATCCTGGTACTGCCAGGAAAGAAAAGCAGTTACAACAGCAAAGTTTGTCACTGCACCTTGGGCTGGGTACTGCCTCAGGTGCCCACTTGCTGTGTGGCAAAGGGAAGGATGCAGCTGTCTTCTGTCATGGCTGGATTTCTCATGCACACTCATGGTTTTTTTGCCGTGACATCTCATGTTCTGCTATGAAGCCTTCAACTCAGGTTGTGCTTCCACTCAATCCTTAGCGTGACTACACTTTCTCAAACCCTAGCCTGTTACTTGCAGGAAAATGGAGTCCAGACTCAGCACAGACTGAGGACACCAAACCCTCCAGCACTCCAGAAGTAGCTCTGAAGTCCAGGGGGCACCAATTCAATGGTCACAGTGACAGCTTCAATCATGACACACCCCTGTTTTGTTCCTCTGTTACTATGAACATTCTCTGAGACTCTCGGAGTATCAAAAAGAACCTCAAAGGGATCCAGGCTCCTAACCTGACAAATCCAAGGATTTCTGAAGGTCCAAGGGCCAAGGCATGTTTCCATGACCAAGTGTAGACAGTTGCATGCCTGCTCTGAGCCAGCTGGACAGAAACATGGCCCAGTTCAGAAGCTGGCTAACCAAGTTTAGCATCAAGCCTGAGCTGCTACATCAAGGTCCTGCTGAGCATGGACTGGACTCAGCAAGATGCAAATAGGTCTGTGCAGCTTTTGGACCACTGCTTGTTCTATGCCTGCACTTGTCCACAACAATGTTGTCAAACTTCTCTGTGCTTTGGTGCAGCAATTCAAAGAGGACAGTAATAGTTCTCTGCATGGCCGAGCTGTTGTGTGTAGAAGGGCAGTGATAGTTGAGAGCTGCTCTGGTGAAATCCCTACCTAGCCTAGACAGCTAGGGCAGGACCGTGAGCTGAAGCATGACGCAAAGGGCTGAACTGCCTGAGAGCGCTGCTTTGACACACCGCAAAGAAGGCTGCAGGAATCCAGCCTGGATGTGAGTTCATGTTGTATGAGCCAGTTTGCCAGCGTCTGGCTGTACTTGATCCCCATTAGCAGCAGAATTGAGACCCAAACCCACAGCTTTAACAGTGCTGGGTTGCTGAGCCAGTGTTTAGTTTTGGGCCCCGTCTTGAAACTCCTCTTGTTTAACAAGAAGGGAGAAGGTTGGCTAAAATACGAGTTCCTTGTGAAACAAAACAAAAAAAAAGGAAAAAAAAAAGAAAGAAAAGAAAAGTAGTGGAAAAGAGACATGAATGCCTAATGCAACAGAAAAAATAAGATCCCAAGCCTCCTTAATGTTGGTGTTATGTCAGCTTGGGTTATTGGCAGTGGAAGTGGTTACTGGCAGCGGAAGTTAGACCTGGCTCCAGGCTAATATAACTCACGCACCTGACTTTTTAAAAGGAGCTGAGATCTGGTTTCTTTATGGATGGGCTTTTTTTCATTTGTGGTGTTGGTCCCTTCTTCATATTTCCTTAACTTTCCTTTCAGCCTGTTTTGGACTTGATTCTCCTTCTTTCTTTCTTCCTGCCTGAAAAGTCTCCCATTACATGCAGACAGCAATGGGATCCTTCACGCCAAAGCCCATTTTTCTGTCTTTGCAGTTTCTAGGGCCATATAGGTGAAGGATGTATGATTCACCAAGATGGTGTTCAGTGACAAAGTCTAGCATCTCCCTTCTCCCAACCCAGGAGCAGTGAACATATGAAATCTCAGGAGCGTGCAGCAGAGACTCTTCAACCAACGAAGTTCACCATCTATCACTTCACTCCTAACTACTACTGCTTTTGGCTATCTCAACTCCCAAAAGGACTGTCAATTTAACCATAACTACCTAAGAACTGCCAAGTCTCATTTTATGAGCTGCTGTTGAGAGTTTAGCTATTTAAGGCTGATTTTAAACAATTTTTATTGGTACTTCGTGGCATGTGCCTGATTTACAGAGCTGTAAATAACCACAAATTAGGGACATTTCTTCCTTTACAGTAAAGGCACAGTATCTTGAGCATAAGAAGGGTAGTTTGTTGGTGAAGAATTGGAGTGCAGGCCCTTTTCTGCCACAGGCTTCCTGTGCAAGCCCAGGCAAGACTCATGTCTGGTTTGGTCCATACAGAGGGGCTGTTTCTCTCCCCTGGGAATGCTCTAAGAAACAGGGAATGTGGGTTGAGGATCCTGTCTATGAGAAGTCCCTCACTACTCACTCTGCTGCTATGAGGGTCTGTAGGTAGGAGAGGGCAGTGCTGGTTTGTGAGTGGCACACAGTTTGATACACTTAAGGAACTGTAAGTATCTGATGTTAAGCATAATTTGAAATTTCATCTCAGGCACTTGTCCCAGAGCATCACCTTCTGCAGCACTTACATCTCTTCATTGACTGCAGCAGGAGAATAAGCTACTTACTGAGACCAGTTGCTCAAACCTGACACAGATAAAGTCACAGAAGACAAGCCACACTTTTAAGAAACAAGACTCTTGGTCCTGCACCATGAGGATACCTGGTGGGTTCAGGCCACCACTACCTGCCTTCCCATACAACATTAACTGAGGAGCACACTGAAGCACCTGGAAAACTTCATCCAAAGAAGGGGAAAATGTGTCTATTGCAGTCCAAGAATTTGTGGATGTAGAATTTCAGGTGTAAGATAGATGTTTCACTCAGGACCATCCCTGTGTCTTGAAGATGTTCAGCAAAGCTCTCCAATCTGCCTCACATTAATTGTTGCAAGGATGAGAATCTTCACTCCAAGAGTTTTTAAGCAACTTTTTCACACTCTTTTAAGAAATCATCAGCCAGACCTGAAACTGTGTAACGTGCTCCTCACATGTAGAAGAAATCCAGAAGTCATGCAACAAAAGATAACCCTGCCCAGTGCTATCATGGCAGGAGAGCACAGCAGACCCATTGACACCACACTGGAGGCTTCAGTGCCTTCACTGCACTGTAGACACAGGTTCCTCTTCAAGGGCAATTTTCCCATTCACATCTTCGCATACAGAGAAAAATGAAGCCAGCCTTCTATGCGCAGAGAGAAGTGAGGGTGTCTAACTGAAATACCTGGCTAAACGCTTTGGGCAGCAGTTAAACTGTGAATCTAACTTTGGGGTTCTTGTGAAATGGCCACGAAATATGCGGCTGGATTTTAAAATGTTCCAAGTACTCAATGGCAGCCAGTGTAATCGTGAAAGTGGTCAGCAGTATTTCAGCTAGATCTTTGCAAGTGAAATGCCAGGTCAGCAAAATGGAAACATTTTGGGAACAGGACAACCTTGTTTAATTTCTTTGGATTTCTTTTAAGAAAGCTTGGAGATGATCAAATCCCCAAATTTCTGTTCTTTTTTTGTTTTAATGAAGAAATCTGGTTCTCCAGAGTATTTTTCTTTTGTCTTGAAATGTAAGATAATTACAGTAAAAGAGTTTGAAATCAAAGCCAAAGTAGAAATAATTGAAACTTATCAAAATATTGAGGTTACCAAATTCTGTTTACTGACTTCTTTTAAAAAAAAAAAAAAGTTCTTTTGACTATTTACATTCATTTGTTTATATATTTACATTTTCCAACCCATTTTAAAACAAGAAAGATTTAACATCTCAAGAATTTCCACAGGATGGAAAAATACATGCCACTTCCCCCCCCTGATTTGCATGGAAGATTTTTTTTAGTGCTCAGTGTTTTGAAAATGAGAGCACTTCTGCATAGTGATCTGTGGATATAGGAGTCTCTGCCTCAGCACTTCATGCTGCTTTTTCTGTAGGTCACCTTTGTATCTGTGTCCTGTTGCCTTCAAAAAAAGAAAGAGGTTTAGGGGAGGCTGTGAGATTTTTGCTCCTGGGATGATGAAAAGAATTTGCATTCAGCCAGAAAATGAAGGGAGCACAGCAGTTGCTAGTACACCTCATCCTTGAAGAGCAGACATCTGCTGTGGTAACAGAACAACATATATGATGTTGTTGTATGCCTGTTGATTACAAACAATAGGGAAAGCAAGAGAAAGTGAAGGTGTCAAACATAAGAGGGCATCCCCATCACTTAAAAAGAGACTGCAACAATAATAATTGCATTTCTCAGTGAGCAGTGTAATGACAATCAGAAAACTCAAAGCAGTCCAAGATTTTCTGCAACACTTCCCTGGCAGCAAAACCACAAGCAAAAGAAACTGCAACAAAAAACCAGCCAGCCAACAGTGTCTCTCCATGCTTCAAGATGTAGAGCAAAGAAAATCTTAGTAATTTCCAAACCTTTAAACCCTTGAGTACAGTCTTGAAGCTGACATCTGCTGAAAAAGGTGCCTATAGGTGGGCAGCAAAAAGGTCTAGAGAGCAGCCTGCCCAGGCTGCCATAACCGCATTAGGCCAGGGCCAGGACCAAACTGAAGGAGACTCTGGATGGAAAGTCTGGTGCTTTTGTCACTTTGAAGTATATAAAGTCTTATGCAGTTACAAGTTATATTTATTCATCGTCTCTCACCTTTAAATAAAAGCTTTCCTTTCTGGTCTTGGTTCCTTGAAACCCACATTTCTGTTACTGCTACCATAAACAAGGTGACTTGCAATAAAAATGTTGGCTGTGAAAACAACTATATACGCATCTCGATATGATGCAGTCAATATCAAACAGCTTCTATGAAGTATCAATCAGATTCCCTTTCAGGAACAAAAATACACGAAGGTTGCAATCTTTTCGCAGTTTCCATGGGCAGCTGAGGTGGGAACTCTGTATCTTATTTATAACATGAAATACGCCCTGTACCAGCATGAGAGTGGGATTTGGTGGAAGCTGGATTTACAACTGAATTTAAATACAGGCATGTGGAAACATTATTATATAAACCAATACTTAGCTACTTCTTGCTGCATTCCCTCAACAGCAACAAAATGATAGCATGGAAACCAAATGCCAAGTGTAATTTTTTAAACTTGTTCTAGGAGAATGAAAAGAAACCCAGTCCCATGTAGGACCAGGAGGACTCGTTACTTTTTTTGTCTGTGAAGCCTTAAATGCCACAGCCCCTGGGCTGAATTCTCCTTTCATCAAAACTAATGGAGCTTTGATATTGGTTTCCACTTCAGCATGAAAGATCCTGGAGACTCCGTTTTTTACCTCATACTGAGAATGTCTTGCTTTCAGTAGTTTGTTTTGGGGGCTCCCATTGCCTAAGTAGGAATTACACTTCAGAGAAGCTGTAGTTTCGAGACACACTGAGCTGTGAGCCCTCGAGTGCTGGTGACTGGGGCAGTGCTGCACCAACAGGACAGCAGATCACAGGCAAAGTGCTCTCAAATGCAGCCAAGTCTCCTTCATGTTTCACCCACTTCTCCAGTTCCTGCAGATCAACCAGGAAACCACCAAAACGAACACTTGAGGCTCACCTGCACCTTGATCCTGCCCACACCTTCTTTGCAAAAGTGGGGCAATAAGAGATGTAGCTGCTTTTGATCCCTTAGGGTGGCATAAGCAGCTCCATATCTGTCTGTTTGTACCGTACAAGGGTGTCCACTGCTTCTCCAAAACACGGCCTGCCCATCTGCATAAAGGACAAACAGGGGAAGTCCAGACAGCTGGATGACATCTCAGGGAACTGTAGTTAAGCATCTAGAAGACAGCAAGGTACTAAAAGTAAAAATCAGCATGGACTTATAAACATACCACATAAACCAATTTGATTTCCTTCTGTGACAGCAGAGCAAGCCGAGCTAATGGAAGATTCACAGTAGATCGAACAGCTACTGGGACTCCAGTTAGGCTTTTGTCAACATTTTACATGACATTCTCATAAATAAGCAGAAGAAACATCATGGAGCTGAAATTATCATCAGGGATATATAAAACAAGTGGAAAACTCAGAGAAGTTATCAGGTATTCACTGTCATGCAAGTATGCATCAAGGACTTCCACCGAGGTCTGTCCTTGGCTGGTTGTGTTCAGTATTTTCATCAATAGCTTGTTTAAAGGAATAAAGGAAAGGTTCCCCAGCCATGCAATATGTGCTGTTAGCTTTGTAAAACTGGTTCCTAGGGGCCATATAGCCCAGAAAAGGCCCCTGGTTGCTGCTGCCATGGCATGCTCCCTCTGCTTCTGCAGACCTGTGAACAAGTGATGAACTGCATAGAGCAGGAGGAGGTAGCTAGGAGTTCTGCAGACCATGACAGCTGATCACAAGGTGAAGATGATCCATCCTGCTTTTATGAAAAAAAGGAAATGGTAGGTAAATTACTGGGTAGAACATGCCAGCAGAAGAAGCGGGATCAGATGGGGAAGCACTGGAATACATTGCCTGTGTGAGTGGTAGACTTTCCATCAATGAGGATGTTTTTAAGAACATGTTAGAGACATATTAATCAGGAATTAAATAAGTGTAATTGATCCTACTTCAGGGCAGGATGGCCTCTTGAGGTTGCCTCCCCACCCTTATTTTCCATTTCAGCAGTCTGCCTTATAAACATGGCATGGATGTCTGTTGCTCACTAGATGGTTGAAAGAGCAAATAGCAGCTGGTTTATTCTTCTGTTTTTGGGAGGTGTGTTTACATTCCAGGCGTAAGAGTGGAGGGGAAGGACAGCAAGTTCTGATCCCACCCGCCAGCCAGCAGAGGAGACCGGGCAGCCATCCATCAGAGCTGTTTAACTTTCCCAGCCTTTCAGAACCTAATATAAAGGATAAAGGTGGCTCCCAGATGGAAGACAACAAATTTGAAAAACATGGAAGCGGACAGAGAGGGATGTACATTTAACATGAAAGTTGAAATTGCCAGAAGAAGAAAGCAAGGAAATTTCCGGTTAGGTGCAATGGAACAACTCCTGAAGGATCTGTAAGTGCTTTTGGCCTCCATAGAAAATACTTGGGCAGAAACCCTCCAGAAAGTATGTTTGTTTTGAGCAGAATCTGGAGTTCCTGCACCGAGCTTTCTGAAGGCTGCATTGCAGGATTAGCCTATATTCCCTCTACTCAATGTCATGGGAGACTGAACATTTTCACTGTGTTCTGGAGGCTGACACAGGCAGACAGACCACAAAGAAAAACACAGGAACAGATCCTATAAGCTACTTCAAATAACACTTGCTCCAGAGCCTCTGGTGAATGCTGAGAAATTCTAGTTTCACAAAAGATGCCAACAGGGGAAGAAATTATTTCACAGTTTGTCTCAAGCTTCAAAAGGGGTTGCTGAACATGTTAACCGACACCCTTTTTGACAGACTGGTTTGTGGTCAATGCCCATTATTAACAGGAAAACAAATGCCAGTAAGGCTGAGTGGGGATTCGCACTCGGTGCACAAAGTCGGGGAGGTTGGTGACCGAGAATCCCCAGAGCTGCTCTACAAGAGTGCTGGTAGGATGTGTAAAAAAACTCAACAGGAATGTTCTTTATGTGACAAGATGGATCATTCAGAAGGAAGGCTCTGCTGGGAATTAAAAGACTTGATATATTGACTCAAAGTGACACCTTGAGAGTGTTTCTAGGTACGAGCGATTCAGTTCAGAAACTAATGGATGGGAAAATGGGGAAGCAGGAGTAGGGAGGGTACAAAGTGAAGTCAAGCTATGTGCAAAGATGGAGACCAAGCCAGAAACAGAAAGTGGGAAAGTAAATCAAAATGTAAGAGTCTTGCATACATTCATTACAGTAAGAGATTTTTGGGTTTGGGTTTTTTTTTTCTTTCAGGCATACACAATCACTTTTGATACAAAAGAGACAGGAATATTATTACCATTGTACCAGATCCAGTGACTGTAGCAAATTCAATCCCCTTACTTTGCCAGTTACATGATTCACAAGGTGTTTGCTGCAAAGACTGACAGTTTGACTGTTTGTGTGTGCCGAATGAGACTGTCTTGATGAGAAGGACTCACATAAGTGGTTAGAAATGTTCAGGAGAATGATGAAACCTGAAATGGATCCAAGTGCAGTATGTTAGAAATAGGCTTTGGCTCTCAAGGCTTGAAAGAGGAATATCATAGATACTGCTAATGGCAGTTTGTTATTAAAGTAAACTACCCATCACTGGAGGATGGTAACCAGTCAGATATCCTAGATCTGAAAGATCTGACCAACATGGGACATTGCCTGCTAGTGACAGGCCATGAATTCCTCCCTTTACCTCCACCTGGTGCCAGGGATTAAAGAGACCCTGACCTGTGACTTGACAATATTTCAGTGAGACTACAGGACTAATTATTTAGACCAACATCCATTTTCTTGTATTAAGATTCTGCTTCTTTAACAAGAGTTGCAAAAACTGACTTGTGAAAACATATCTATTTATGGAAATGGCATAAATGTCTCATGAGATGCTCACACAAGCAACGCTAATTCCAATACTGTTGTCTGTCTCTTGGCACCAGCTTCTTACCAAGTGACTTTTGAGAAGTCTACCTGGAGAATATAGTATTAACTCCATAGTCAGAATGAAAGAGCATGAAACATCAGGAATCTATAACTGGTCTTTTAAGAAATTACAGTCTTGGAGTAGGTAATGACAAGATTTTTCTCCATTTCTTAGAATTGCTGGACCACCTAATTTTCGAATTACCAGCAAAAGCAACACAGCAGTGGATGTTCCAGTTCCTCGCAATCATTATTATTTATTAATTATGTTCTTCAGACTGATGAATTAAAGTGTAGACTTCATTTCTCAGTTAATTACAGGTCAGAATTAACTCTGCCCTTTAGACCGAAGGAAAATGTAAAGCCCTAAACCATAACAATGCATTTGGATACAGTTTTTCTCCCTTCCCCCTCACGCTTCCAAATACATCTTTGCCATCTTGTAGATGAAGATTTTCCAGGGATGGGTTGACATTTACAGAGCCTGGTTCAACAGGGCCCAGTACTAAATGATGACTTACTTGTAACAATATTTACTACTGAAGAAGAACAAGCTACTAAATAAGAATAATCTCATGGGGCTTAAGCACAGTTTGATCTTGATTGACAAGGGCACTGCCACGTCATAAACTTCCACTGAGCGGAATCTATTTTATGGTGAGGGTTGGTGGCGGTGAGGACAGGACTCCAAAGCCAAAAAGCAATGAACACGTGGATAAGATTTGTATTCAAGTGCTGCTGAGTGTTTGTATATACAAAAAAGGTGCTGCTTTTGAGATAACTCTGGAGTTGCACAGAGGGCCTGAAAACTTAAAACCCAGCAGTGAACAGAGACTTGAAACACAAATCCAAACCCACAACCAGCATTCACAACCCAGCCGAGAGAGGCTTTTTATTTACTTTTCCATGCCATTGAGTGCAACAATCCATTTACTCCCGATATATAAATACATACACACACACGATACTAAGTAATATCCTGCTGATCTGAAATGCTCCCCAGACCTCACGCCCTCCCCACCGGCAATCCTGCTGCCAGCCATCTCTCTTCCGCTCTGCACCGGTGCAGCCCTGGGGTTCGTGACTGAGAAAATTCTGCTTCAGACAAGGAAGAAAGCTTCATGAATCACCAAACAACAATTCTCAGGTGGGAAAAGTGCTTTTTTTTTTTTGTTCCTCTACGTGGAATTAGAAAAATATGTGTAGAGTAAAGCCCTGAAAGCCCCCAGAGAGCAATTGCTCTCTTTCTCTTTCTTTTTGGGTTTTGTTGAACTTGTGTGTTTTGGGGTGGTTTAATTAAAGGTCTTAAAATTCTTTAACACTAACATTCAAATCCTTCATATTTTTCTGCTGGAATCACAGAATTTCCATCCTCCTTCTGTCTCTCTTGTGCCACTTTTAGTCTGCAATAAAACAATTGAATCACACGCTGGTACATAAATATTGGCAGATTTTTAGGTTTGCTGTTTTTTTCACTCAGCCTATTGGGCAAACAGCCTAGAAAGGCTAAGTTATTTGCCAGAGTTTGAATTTCTGGCAAACAGTGCAGATCCAGTACAAATCTCAAATCATATTTCAGGAATGCCGTGCTTCTACCGCACCTTTCCAGTTCTTCTCTCTGTGCACTAATGACTATTATGGGGAAATGCGTTCCAGAAATGTGAAAATCAATGTAGTGGGAAATGTACCAAAACCACCTTTCCACTTGTACAATCGCAGTTGTCCAAGAAACACAATTAATTAGTGTTATTGAGCTGTTTAGCTCCCCAATAAAAGCTTTTTGAGTGATTATATGAAGAACCATCGGTACTGGAGACTTCATACTGAAGTAATTAATGGAAGTTGATTATATTCTGACAAGTTAAACACAGGTTTGTTTGATATTACACACACATGGAAAACACATGCGCTATTGAGCTCGGTACCTAGGACTTTAGATTAATGGTGTTGATGAATTATGTGGAGATTATATACTTTGCAGACACATAATGGACCTGATTTTGAAAAGCAGGCTCTCATTTTGCTCCTGCAATTTTGAGGGTGTGAATAATTGCAGGTGATTTTCTAGCAGCTAGACATCTCACTGCCTAGTTGAATTCCTTCGGGCAGAGGTCATGCCTGCTTTTGTGCGAGGCACCAGAAGGCACTGGGAGACTGGGTGCAGACAGTGAAGAACAAACTTACACTAATGTTGCACATTGAGATCACAGTGACTAGCGAGGACAATTGGTTTCATGCAGAGCTGTGGCAGCTGAGTTGGAAGCTTCAAATATACTCTAAGTTTAGGGGCATGTAGTAAACTTGAGGCTCACCCCCAAGAGAGGAAGGAGAAAGCTGTCACTAGGCTTTCTCCTGCCACCAGGCAAAGGTTGGTGACAGACTTGACACTTAGCCCTGAGACCAGCTGCTGAAGCAGTCTCGATGGGACACTACTCAAGTTCAGCCTAATATCGGAGCCTACCACTTGGCATATTTCTCTTGAGACTCTATCTAAAGGCAAGTGAATATCATTAGGATGAGGACAGAGGTGGTAAGCAATGTAAGGGTTTAAGGATTGCAGGGGATATCCAGCAGGTAGAAGGCCAGGTTCAAATGAGTGGCTTGAGTCAGGCATGGAATGGACTCAGATGTTGGTCTAGCTGCAGTGGTTTGCCCTGTGGAAGAGCCTGTACAGAACAGACAAACCCAGATCTGATGACATTTACCTGCAGGAACACACAGGGGTGCTGCAGCTGGTATTGCAGGGCATTTACTGAGCGCTTAGAGGACCTTCTGGGCATGTTCTGCTGGGACTTTCCCAGGAACAGGGATCTCCCTGGAATTGCAGATACTCCAAACCCAAGCTATGACAGCAGGATGGCTGCAAGTTGTGGCTAGCAGGCTGGCTTTCACAGCACTCCTGGGACTGGCTTCCAGTTCTGAGTTAGCACAGAGCTCAATGAGCATCTCCTCCTGAGAACAGATCCTCCTGAGTCCCATGGGCATGACTCAGTTCAAGACACCAAATCTAGGACTCAAAATGCAGGTTTCCATGTGAGCCAGGCACTTAAACTCCCACTGACATGATGGAGCTCTTCTCAAAACTCCAGAGAAGCCGCAGAGGGATCCTGCCTCCCCTAAAGCACAATTTCCTTGCTGAGCTACCTACATCTTCCCTTTACCTCATACACCTGAGGACACCTCCTGGCAGAAACCCTTGTTTAGGTGTCAATCACCAAGTGAAACCCTGCACTTAGAGATGCATAACAGCTACAGCCCAGCAGGCTCTTCCAGCACCATTGTGATAAGAACCACATGCTGGCTGCTCTGCCCAGGCCTCTACTGTCCCTTGGACTGACATGCCAAGCACCCTGTGGCAGCAAATTACCAGCACTGCCCAGCTCAAACTGACAAGGAGAAGCATGCCTCTGAGGATTTCTGGCTGCAAAAGCAAGGAATCATTAATACCCAGGCCAGAGAGGAGCAGCCAGCCTTCCTCCTGGGACTAGCAGAGCTTCCTCAAAATTTTGTTGTGTTCAGAGCTAGAAAGTGTTTTCAGCTCAGCCATTTCAGGTCACCTTCGTTAAGAAAAGAGTTAAGAAGATGCATCATATTCCATATTCAGTGGTTGTATCCAGAGACTTTCTTTAGGCTATAGCCTGAGGTCTGTCACATGGAGAGAGAAGGGGAAAGACATGCAGGCCTGTTCTGGCTTGGATCTTAAAGGCATGTGAGAAACAAATATGAGGCACCACCATGTGCCTATGGAGATACCATAAGTGGAAAGTTAAAGAGGGCCACACAGTTCCTCTCTTCTGCACTTGCAGTCTCTCTGAATCCAGCACTTGGCTTTCTGTCTGTGAGTCATTAAATGCTGACCACTGCCATGGTCTCTAAACAAATATAGAGTGTGCATCAATCATTACAAAAATGAGATCACCAATGTGAATGTTAAAAGAGGCTGTGACCCCCAGTTAGTCAAGCTCCAGGTCCGTCTGAGGTAGCCTATGCTGGCATGTACCTCAGGCAATGAGACAAGCTACATGGCTGACACCCCACCACTGGTAGTTGTCCAGTCTTCAGTGGAGATTTCAGCACCCTCTCCAACTTGCCTGATCCCGAAGAGTCACAGTGTATGGGTGCGCTGGGGTAGGCAGGGCACAGAGGGACAGCTGGGAGTGAAGGAGAGTCACTGAGAGGTCACCATTGACAATGCCTGGAGATGTCAAAAGATCTTCTGGTATGAGGTGCCTTATGGATGCCCTGGACAGTGCAGATGTGATGGAGGAACTGAGTCCCAGAGGGACTTGGCCAAAGACAAGGTGCTCCAGCTTTGTCCCTTCACACTCACGACAGCACCAGTGTGGGTGCTGGACCAGTTTATTTGTCTGTGTAAATACCTAACCCTTTCCTAAGACTGCTGCTGCTCTGATTTCTCACCTGGCTGAGACCCTACAAGAAAGACAGAATTAGAGTCTAACTCTGCAATTATTTGCTGCCTTCAGGAAAGAGCAATTATTGTTGGGAAAGGGCTTTTAACTCCCCGCCCCCCCATGCTGGCTGTCTGCTGGGGGTAGTGGATAATCCAGGAAGCAAGCCCCAGACCTCGCCGTGCGGGCGGATAGGAAGCAGCCCTGCCTGAGGAAGGGGAAGGACCTGGCTTCAGGCACTGCTTCTTAATTAGCTGTTGCAGGTGGAGAGCTGTGCAAGTCCCTCACATTGCTTTTATAACTATCACATCTTTATGTGGCTGGACTTATTTTTTTCCACTGTAACTTGGCCATTTTTGGAAGAGAAATATTTTGGGTCACATTATCAATTTTCTGCCCAAGGAAAGCTTATAAAAATTAATCTATAAGCAAATTGATGTGAGGAAAAAAGTTAGCAGAAATGCTTTCAAATGGACAACCTTCAAAGGATTTGAGCTCATTCCATTTGAATTACAAAGTCAGAATTTTGGTCCAGCCACTCTGGTTCCCTACCTCTCTTCCCCACCCATGCTGCCTCGCATCTCATATGAGCAAGTCTTCAGTGAGTACTTTTTTCCTAAGGATTGAATTTAGTGTTGACAGAAGTACCTTGATAGTCTGTTCTTGAGGTTGAAGACTCCACTTGCTATCCACAGCAGGCACAAGAAGCCGCTGAGCTGCCTTGCTGGTGGTGATGTCCTAATCCATCTCAGACAGTCAGAGGAGGGTACTCCCTCTCCCAGACCTACACTAATGAGAACAATAGTTCTCAGCCGGGGCAGCAGTTAGTCTGCAGACATCAATCGAACTGGACTAGACTAAGGCCACCCTGAAGATACCTGACTTTGTAGTAATCCTGTGCCCTTTCAGTTAGTGCTAAAGCAAATTAGTGACACTGAGGCTAAATGGTTGATAATAACCTATACAAAAACAACCCTGCTTTTTCTTTGAAGAGAGATGCCAATTGCACAGCTAGATGACCACTGAGATCATCCACAGAAGACTCAAGGAGGACTGTAAAAGCCACGATGCCTTTGGGATAAATACAAGAAGAAAAAGCCTTCAGGATGCTTCGTGGAACTAGAAAACACAAAGCAGCCTGCACGCAGAGACAGGCATTCCTGCATAAATAATAGAAAGAAATTAACTCTACTTACAGGTGTCTCATATCTGACTGGTATTGTTTTTGCATGTTTATGGAAAGAAGGCAGAGGAGATCAGTGAAGTCAAGGACACAGCCTAAACGAGCATTAGGATTATGGCTCCAAGAACAGAGGCAGGGCAGGGGAAAAGAGAGATTCTGACTAAGCTGATTAAAAGACAATTGTAACATGAAAAAATAATTCTTAATTCTTCCTGTGTCTGGGGACACTGCACATTGCACTTTCCTTGTAGAGAGAGGACAACAGCAAAGTAGCCTGACTCTATCATCACCTTCATATCCTAATCAACACAGCCTGTATCACTCTGAATTCTGGCACGTGACCTGGCATGTGAGGTATTACTGTGCATGTCAGGAGCAAAAGCCCGGCTCCAGGAACAGGATCTGTATGTGCACAGCCTCAAGAGAGACAGGGTAACAGGCATGCCACCCAAAGCAGCCATGGTGTAAGCAATTCTGAAAGCCAAGTGGGAAGCATGGGGCTTATAGGCCACATCTGATATACAGCTGTATTCTGCAGAGCCCATGGGCAGCCAGGGTTCTTGCTTTACCTCCATCCCTCCTCCATGGAATTCCTGCCTTCTCTTCTCCCCAGTGCCACTCTCTTTGTGCAAACTCAACTCCTCTTGACTCTACAGTGCTAAGTGGTGGAAGGACAAAGATGTTCCATCAGCCATGTGGCTGCCAACATTGTCTGTGTTGCTGCTGCAGTCCTGAGAAATTGCTGGGACAACACTCAGCACATTTGACATCATTCCAGCCCCCTCAGTAAAAAGGTCTCCTTTGACTTATAAATACCAGTGTGGGGCATCATCAACAGAGAAAGCATCAAATAAAGAAGGAAGAAGCATACACAGGTCTCTTGATAATGGTGGAGAGATGAATTGTAGGTGGAGACAAAACTGCTTTTGGAGCAACAGCTACCTAGTGTCTAGCCAGACTGGGAAGCCCCAATAGCTGGAAGCAGAGACATGTCTGCTCTGAACAAAGTGGATTTCCATGGACCCAGAGAGACTCAAAGGTACCTTGACAACCTGAAACCTGCTAATAGATGTGAGCAGCAGCAAAGAATTACAGATCTCAGAAACTGTGTTGAGAAAGCAATGAAAGGGGCAGAGGTCAGAGCAGACCTCACTCAGCCACCTGGCTGCACAAGTAGGTTAGCCAAATGACCTCAGTAAAACTATTTTCTACTCCATTTGTAACCCTCAGAGGCCAGTCAGGGAAAGGAGAGATTGTCCAGTTCAAATAACGCAAAACTTAATTTCTTTGAGGGAAAACTCCCTGACAGGCTTCTTGGCTCTGCTCAGTGTCTCACCCAAGCAAGTGGCTAGGAAGAGGAATAGGAGAGGTTTCCAGCAGCCAGTCTGTGCACGCCAGCTCTGTCCGTGCTACAGAGCAGTCCGCGACAGACAACCAAGCTCTCCAAGTTTGCAGGAGCTGTTGAGATGTGGTGCTCAGGCAGCCATCAGGCAGAAAGAGCCAGATCAGAGAAGTAGCAGCAAGGGGAAAGCTGAATCCTCTGGCCTGGCTGAGGACCAGACAAGACCTGTTCTTGGCATAATCTGGTGCAAACAAGGGTTCCCAGGATAAATGGGCAGTGGAACAACTTATACACATTTAGCTGGACTTCAGCTTGCAGGTCCAGATCAGCAAAAGGAAATCAGACACTCCAGGGCTTGGGGAATTTGCCCCACTGTTTGAGTTTTTCTTTGCAGCAGCCAACCAGGAAAGGAAGCAGCTGCTAGCAAGAAAGATGGACATTAATTGCCATGAGCCCCGTAAGCACAGATATGTCAAATGGAAAAGGTGACTCTAGTCTGGTCTGTGGCATTTTTGAACAATTAGAAAAAAGTGATAGATTTGGTTTCTAAAACAAGAGATGTTGGCAATAATGCAAAAACTAAAGAAAGCAGTTGAGTTAAGTGTTGGTACAGTGAAAAAGTTCACTATAAAATGTCAACTTGTTATAATAGGAGATTGGGCCAAAACAAAACATCACAAGAGCCTAGTAAAAAGCCTCTTTCCCAGTCTGAGAGTTGCAAGGACTCCACATGATGTCAGTGAAGCCAGGTTCAGAGGTATACAAATGAGGCCCTGGGTTTTTGTTTAGATCCTCACAGCTGAACAACAGAAGGAGGATACTGACTACAAATCATCTGCTGGTAACTGAAATGCATGGAAAAAGTGGACACTGCCTCAAGGATAACCATTATAGAGCAGACATGCTAAAAGTAGAGAGCACACTGTCCAAAAGTGAACCAACTAATTGGTCTCAAATGCAGACAGTGACAGGGAAACATGCATTCATCCAACAGTTGGGAAAGTTGGGTTTGAAAATTGGACATCTGGAATTTGAGCTAGATTTCTGGAGAGTCAAGATATTGGATGAGCTAATAAACAGTTTGGATTTCATTATGCCTAATAGCTGAGTAAGTGCCAGGAAACCATGTCTTATAGACCCGGCTTGTGAAAATTCTTTATAAATATGTGGCACAGGTGAGCAAAATGATTTCTAGACAACTGGTTTGCAGAGAATGGGGAATGTCACCATTATAAGTGATATGCCATGGGAGCTTAACAGCCAAAGAAATCACTTCCCAGAGACTGAGACCTGTTTTGAGACCTAGGATCTCATAGGAATTTTAGCTGCTCAAGTGTTGGTATATTGGAAGCAGGAATCTGTTCCCCCTTCTGTGCTAGACATTTCTGACAAGGAGCAAATAAAAGAGGGGAAAAAGGGAATGAGGGCCAGAAAGCACAACAAAGTACACAGATGTAGTAAATATACAGAAGAAAACTAGCAGGGAAAGAAGAGTGGAGATAAATGCAGGGGGCTTTGTGTTTGGTGCTGAGATGACTTACAAACCTTTGCTGCTGAATTTCCTGGAGTTGTCCTTCTTCTCATTGCCAAAGCAGCAAAGGACCAATAAAGGAAGGTGGTTTCAGAGTAGCCACTTCACTGCATAAATGAATCCAAGTGCAGGAGATATTCTGGGCAGCTGGAAATTTCAGGAAGCCAAGACTGAGCTCTCACATCGCCTTGGGCTTCACAGGTTGTTCAGAGGAAGGAGGTCAGCCCCATGTCCTGTTCAAGGCTTCAGGGATCAGTGCAGCATAATTTTCCACTCTGAATCTGACAAACAGCTGTGAACCTTGGTAGAAAGATCTGTTTCACAGTGGCCGAACAGTGGCCACTGAATGCAGCCGCTTACCAGTGGCTATACCTCAAGCACAGCCCTGCAGAGTTATAGTCAAACTGCTTTTAAGCATCTCCACATGACTCTCACATATCCAGCTTGTGGATGTCCCTGCTCACCCTGGGAGTGAAGATGTGCCCTGAGGGAGACATCTCCTCTGGTTCCTTGGTGGGGCACTTCTGCCTCACACACCAAAAGCTGTGGCCCCTACCTGGTGGGTTTACAGATGGTCTGAGACGAGCTTAAGTCTGCCAGGCTGCAATAAAACTCCAAAGAAAGAGAGTATTTCCTGTTCGCTCTGGGTAGATGGGGAGTGAAGGAGGAATTTCTGCTTACACAATGACAGTGGAGCTATCCAGAAACAGCTGCTCCTCTTGGGTGTGCAGGGTTGGGAAGGACTTTGTTTCCTAACAAGGGATGTACTTCTGAGCTTGCAGATACTGCACAACACCAGCTAGCTTGGTGAGTTTGTGACAGAAAACCAGTGCAATGATCACTGGAACACAGTTTAGCTATGGGATTACAAAGGCTCTTATGACCATTCACAGCTTGCTTTTCTAGATTTTAAAATGCCTTTCATATAGAAAACAGGTACTAACAAATAATGAACTTAGACAGTATTGCTACAACAACATAAAGGATTTGAAAGTGTCCTGATAGCAGCAAATTTTCAGGTCTCTCAGATGATTTATTGTATTACTGAAATATACATTGGGGTAAGAGGTTTTTTTATATATCTTCACTGCTGCTTGGATGGGAATAGAATAATTGTGGAATGGCGAAACGAAAAGACTCTGACAAAAGGGTGTTGCATAATTTATGTAACAATTTCTTATTTAACAATAACTATTTAAAGTATGATTACAAGAGATGCCATTTTTGTGTTTGTCTAGAACATACTCTTTAGCCTACCATCACTGTAGACTCAAGACATTGCTGAGAATGAAGCAAAGGTGCTTTTATGGATTAAATGTAGCTGCTGCCTTTCAACTGGAAGGTGTTAAGTCTTTTTGCAGAATTCAACATCAACAGCATCCATAGGATGTGTATATGGAATGGCAAGTCTCTCTTGGTCTTATTTTGTGAAATTTGGATGTCTGAAGTAAGAATGTAACAGAATGCAACAGAAGGGCAAGGAATTAAGAATCCTGATCCAACAAGCTTGGTGAATAGCTTAAAAAAAAAAAAAATTTCCTTGGCCAAGTGTCCTGCAAAAGGGATAAGAAGCTATGAACAGAATGCCAACCACTTGCTGTTCAATTCCTCCTGTGTTGAGGAGAAAAAAACCCACCAGATGATCACTGTGAATAAAGAGGCTAGCCTCAAAACCACATAACTTAGTGAACAATTTATCTCCTTAACAGAACCTACCTACGGGAGTATGAGTTGTGATCACTCAGGTCACAAAGTTGTGGGTTTTTTTTTTTAAAACCTTTTGAGAGTATAATTAGCATGCATGAACTTTGCATGTAAATATTCAACAGACATATTTATAACACTGTCTTCAAGAGACCCTTTTTACCTACAAAACTCAATGTCAGATTCCCTCAAAACAATTAATCTCCATTATAAAATCAACTGGTTGTTGATAGAACTACCACTTCCTTTTTTCCCATCAAAAAGGATTTTCAGATCCTGCTTTCTGTAGCACTGATAGAGGCAAGGCAAGAACCTGTTCTTTTCCAAAATTAGGTGACATGCCTCTGTGTGCTAGCAGTGTTTTCTAGCCATACTTGCAAGACATTTAAGTTCTTTCAATAAATTCTTCTAGACATATTTTATTCTCAGCTTCAATCCCTTCCCCTGCAACGAAACATCAAATGTCAGAGTAGTTTTAAAAACAATCAAATAGAAAGTTGTGTATTATCATTGCACCTCTGAGAGATACGGTTGTGTGCGCTAAGGTGTGGCAAGCTCATACTAAACCAAAAGGACTTCTTCTCCATGGCACGTTCATTATTCTCCCCCACTGAGTAATTGTATCACCTGCCCTCTGCAGATTTTTATGCTTAACAGAGATGCAATTTCTGGCCAGAGCAGCTTCAATATACAGTCTTAGCTTCCATGGGTGTGTGATCATTTACACCGGTGCAGAGTAGATGTAAACTCACTTTGCACTCACTTTACATAGGTGTAAATGACTGCACGAGGTGAGAAGCACTGGAGAACCAAGCCCATAATGACTGCAAAGCGTTTAAGCAGGGTATGATGGAGATCAACAGAGGCACATGGGATACAGGGAACAGGAGGCGAGCGACTGTCAGCAGCAGTTTGCGAGTTTATTCTCCCTCATTGTGCAAGCAGTGTCTCTTATTAGCAATAGAAGTCATGCGTGTGTGCCCAGGGGATAATAAATCAGATGCTGTGTGAATGCTGCAGGGCAGGCCTGCCTGCTCCAGCTCCTCTGGCACTGCCGCAGGGGTTCGGCTGCAGCAGGAAACCTGCGCTGCCACCCGGGCTGGAAGATGCCACGTGGCTGTGTGGTTGGGAGATCAGTTTACGTGGAGAATCATGCTAAACCTAGGGGCTCTGGCTTGGTTTAGGGCATATTCCTTGTGAGCCAAACAGGTTAGCGAAAAGCCTGGCCTGATCACTGCTGAAACAGCCCAGGTCCTCCTAGTCGTTTTTGTTATATTGCCGCCTAAAGCTGCCTGAGAGCTGGGGAGCACAAGAGCTTTCAAAGGAAACTTTACTTTTTATGAGCTGCTGGATAGGACAGAGTAGATAGATCTAAAATTAATCTGCTGCCCTTTGTCAGAGCTCCCCAACCATAATGTTAAAGACAGTAATTGCTACGATGGGCTATCTGGGGGAGGTTGGAGGAGAAGGGAGAGAAATTTTTTCATGCTGACTTTTTTTAGCCTGGAGATTAGGGTTAATATAACAACTTTGCTTGGTAGTCTGAAAAAGACACCTTCTGAAATGTGTCCCTCTTAGTCTTACACCTGCCAGCTTTCTTCACTCTTCTTTCTCTAACCTACTAATTGCGAAGGTAAATGCATCCAGAGAAATACGGTTGCTATAAAGTACTGAAGTTTCTGTGTAGCGTGACATAAAATTACTGAATCTGAAATAAAGTACGTGTGTCATTTTTCCAAGGGGCTTTATAAATGTGCCTCTGGATATATGTGAAATTATAAAATACCGCTCACAAAAAAAATTAAAGCAGAAAGCACATGCTCATGAAGGAAAACTGCTTCACTTGCTACAGCTATCTTTCCAAGGCAAAGCAGTCACACCCAGTCCATGGCAGGCTGGAAATCTACATGTCCCCAGTGGTTTTGCTGCTTTTCCATATCTGGTGTAGGAGAGGACTGGCTATCAGTGTAGAAGTGTTTTCTCATGGCAACAAAGTTCTGCAGGGCCGGCACTGAAGTCAAGCCTAACGCTCACTCATGTCCCACAACAGTCAGGCTAAATCTGATTCACAAGCCAGATGATGACAGCTAGGACAAGGGATCAATTATTGTTCTAAAACAAGCAGTTTTGAACATGTGATTGTGGTAAATAATCCAACCAGTTTCTTATTGAATGAAACCACTTAACCAATGACAACATCAAAGATGTGGTGTCAAGGGAGGGTGGGTGAAGCCTGGGTACTGACTCATCGTGGGCCCCTCTGGGCTGGGAAAATCAGACTCTAGAGAGGACTGTCTCAGTATCTTACATTAACAATAGAGTGAAAGAAGTCTTTATTTTCAGTAACAGGCTTTGAGCAAAGGACTTTCACCTTCTATTCCTGTTTTGCTAGTAAGTTATGAAAGGTTTATTTACCCCGCATCAGGTACTCCCAGTGGCTTCCTCTCTAATGGGCTTTTATGTGTCTTTTCACCATGAGCTACAATTGACAGAAAGAATATGTTCTGTATAGGTAGACCAGAAGCATAAGGGCCATCTTGGGCTGAGCTGCCTTGAGCAACTAGCTGAGAGGTATCCCTGCTTATGGCAGGGAGGTTGGATTAGATGATCTCTGAGGTCTCTTCCAAACTAAGCCATTCTATGATTGATTCTATGATTCTATGATTCTATGATTAGAGGACTTGACTTCAATGCTGTTGCTGGCTGGAGGGGATTACACACAGCCTCCTGTGACCATGCAGGGCTATCTGACTGTACTGTGTTGTCACCCTGCTGTGAGGGATGCTCTGCTCTTTTTGCTGAAATGGAACCACACTTGTGAGAGAAAGGAAGGCATGGGGATCTGGGAAGGAGAGATGGAGAAAAGGAGGAGACTGGGAGCAGGAAACAGGAAGCAGCTGTGGGAGAAGGAGGGTCAGGTCCTGTCCATGGCAGCTTCTTGCAAGAGAAGGGTGGGAAGCCCATGTGTCCTCCTCCCAGCAAAGTGTCCCAGACAGCTCATCAGCCTGCTCCTTCCTTGCATGAAAACAAATTCTGCAGAGAGGATGTGCCAGTTGCAGAGCCCTGTGTGTTTCTCATGCCTGAGCTATCTGACAGCTTCTTCTGAGCTTCCCACACCATTCGGAAACTGCTCACTGCAACTGCCTTCTGCAGTGCAATGTCACTATTTACTTTATCGTTCATGCGCTTGTGTACATTCCTCACATTTTAACTATGGAAGCAGAACAAATTGAGCATGTTAACATTCCCTCCCTCCCACCCTCCTGTCATCCAGTTTGCTTCTACAGGTTTTTTTTCCCCACTCCTAAAGGTTGCTATAGCATGTTAACAGATCAGTCTTCAAGAATTCCCATTTAAATCTTTTTCCCCAGTTACAGACTTAGCAATCTACAGGGGAAGCAACCAGCATGCCCTTAAAGCACATTATAGTGGACAGTATTGTTTCTGTGAACAAGAACAGATCTGCTTAGTCATAGAATCACAGAATCACAGAATGGTAACAGTTGGAAGGGACCTCTGGAGATCGAGTCCAACCACCCTGCCAGTGCAGGATCACCCAGGGCAGGCCACACAAGAACAGATCCAGGCGGGTCTTGAAAGTCTCCAGAGCAGGAGACTCCACAACCTCTCTGGGCAGCCTGTTCCAGGCTCTGTCACTCTCACAGGGAAGATTTTTTTCCTCATGTTGAGGTGGAACTTCCTGTGCTTCAGCTTGTGACCATTGCTTCTCATCCCATCACAGGGCACCACTGCAAAGAGACTGTCTCTTTCTATTTGACCCCCAACCTTCAGATATTTGTAAACATTGATAAGATTCCCTCTCAGTCTTCTCTTCTCCAGGCTAAACAGCCCCAGGGCTCTCAGCCTTTCCTCATGAGAGATGTTCCAGTCCCTTCATCATCTTCATAGCTCTCTCGGACTCCCTCTATTATTTCATTGTCTTGCTGGTCTGGAGTCAACACTGCACCTCTCACACACAAGCCACCACATCCTTTATCTGTCTATGCCTGCAAAAATCAGGGGGTGCCTGTCTAACATTTTGTATTGCTCTGTCATGCCTCCTGCCCTCCTTTGCTCTGCTCTGGAGAGTCACTGGGCATGAACAAATGGCCTTTTCTTTTTCAATGTGTGCCTTGTGTCTATGTGCCAATGGCACATTTTCAGATGACAACTCCTGAAATGCTTTCATAAGCCTGAAACTGAGCAGAACAAATAGAGACCATTGAACTCTAATGCATCGATCGGCCAAAGGCGCACCTCTTTTACACTGGTCTCTTCTAAGTCTTAAAATACACTTTTATAAATGAGTGCACACAAGCACGTGCGGGTGCAAAGGCAAGTGCACAGCCTGAGACAAATCGGCACATCTAGCCTCAGCTAGGTCAGCACATCTGGCCTCAGCTTGGCTGCTTCATCATCTGCTTGCACTTGCACTGTCTGGTTCTGGTCCTGCCTGTGGCTCAGGTAGATCTGCAAATGCTGCCCTTTATTATTTTTTTTTTTTACTGAAACTACTGCTAAAATCCAGCAATCACTGACATCCAGTGGTGGCTGAGAATAATTACAAATATTTATTTTCTGAGAGTTTTGTTTGTTACCTGGTGAAACTCAAAGACTTGCTCTTAAGCTCTACAAAAGGAAGGCAAGTCAACTGAAACCCAGCACTGCTTTTGTTAGATTGGAGAGGGCAGCTACCTATGAACTGGTATTGAAAAGCATCTCTAGGTTGTCTACACGAAGGGGCTGAGTCCAACTGTGCTGATGTAGACCCAGAAGGCAAATCGAGTTCTGCATTTCGGAAACTGCTGTGAGACCAGACCTGAAGTTTCCTGCCCCACATGGTTTGGTGTGGGATAAAATTAAGATGCATGCAACAGTGACCCCACTATGTTGGTCTAGTAAAAACACTGTGTTGCAGGGTGAGCCCTTCAGGCCCCTCCAGTAAGGCTCCAATATCCATTAAATCCTCTGGTGGGTGATTGTAGAAAAACAACATCAAAGTTCCAGGTTTGGCTTAATTCCATTCAGCACAGATAATTAACAACTTCTTTATGGATGGAGGGGGATAGGAGGGCATTATGTCTCTTTTTTGTGTGACGTTGCAAATACTACTTGTTCCTAAAAGCTTGTATAGTGTTATCTTTCTTTTTATCTTCTAGTCTCATTATTATCTTTTCTTTCAATGCAGTCACTCTCTACAGTATCTGACTGTGTTTAGGGAAAGCTTAGGAATAATTGTTAGGAAAAAAGGTCAGATCCCCTCCAAAAGCATGGAGATAAAAGTCTCTGAATGGCACAGCCTCTTCTAATTACTACCAGAAATACCACTTTATCAGTGAAAGCATAATTATGAAACCAAAGCTCTTTTCAGGATATTTTTGGTGTTTTCTCCCTTTTTTGGAGGGCAGGGGGATAAAACCAAAAGAAAAAAAAAAAAACCTCATCTAACTTCTATTTTTATTTATTAAATTCTTTCAAGAATATTGGAGCAGGAGGTGAATTTTGACAAGCATAAAATACTTCCAGTGCAGCAAACTTTAATGGTTGCTGACACCACCATAATTTAATCCTTGGGCCTTTGTAAACAATTTGCACAGAATGCCCTGTAAGCAATCTGAGCTCATCGCAAGGGCTCCAGCACTTTCTGAATGCAACACTTCATCTGTCTCTTCCCCTGCAGCCACCAGTCCTTTCTGTACAGTTTCCACCCCTTGCAGAGAGAATATTCCTCCAACTTTTTTGGCAGTCACCACAGGCCCCTTTGCATTGATGTGTATTACAGTAGTACCTCTTGAAGCTTTAGCCATAAACAACAGCCCTTCAGAGGGCATCAGCCATATAAGAGAGGGTGTCTGTGGCAAGGGGTTCAAAGGTGAAGGACATATCCAACAAAAAGGGGACCCATTGCTCATGCTAAGGTCTGGCTGTGATTTGAAGCCCCTTTCATTCAAGCGTCCCATTCTACGTGAGGTGCTGCCCTTAGCAGCAGAGAAAGCTGGAAGCTATGAGGGTGATGGAGCCTGGAACAGGCTGCTCAGAGGGCTTGTGGAGTCTTCTTCTCTGGAGACTTTCAAAACCCATCTGGCTATGCTCCTGTGTGGCCTGCCCTAGGTGATCCTGCGCTGGCAGGGGGGTTGGACTCGATGATCTCTAGCAGTCTCTTCCAACCCCTACCATTCTATGATTCTTACAGTGGCAGATTTAAATGTAATGAAAAGGTGGAACTTCACTTCCTTGCCTTGAGTTTCATAGATTTTGGGTTGTGCCTTCTGCCCATGTGGGTAGAGATAGTTTTCTGTTTTGCACTGTATGGAGGGCCAAAACAGGAAAGCCATGGCTGAAACAGTGGGACAAAGGAGGGACAAGCCCTCCCTTACCACGCACAAGAACATCCTCCATGGACCTTCTTAGTTGACAGTGCTGGGGTGTGAACAAGGGCTCTCATCTTCCCCTGCTCTGCCTCACCAACAGCGAGAGCCATTTCACGCTCATGGGAAGCATGACAATGACAATGAGCCAGGATGTGCTCGAGAAGCTTAAGGAGCCAAGCTTGCTCCGATGCTGACACAAGTCTCCACACAGCACCACTGATGAAGGATTGCTCTACCCACAACTCGGGAGAAAGCCAGAATCTCTTTTCTGATACTGAAATAAAGCAGCCCCCTTTTAGACCAGTCAGGAAAGTAATTGTTCGTTCCTCAGGTCTAGCGGCACATATGCAATCTCTTTGTTAAGTAGCTTTCTAAATTTTTTGCTCCTTGGCTCTTGCAGTCGTAGCCTGTGTGATTGCCAGCCCTGAACGCTGGCCAGGAAACCCCCCTCCCAGCCCCGGAGGGGCTAACGCAGCACACGGCACTTACAGCACAGACAGAGCTATAAATGGGCCGCTGGTGACAGCCATCAGAAGGGGGGGGGGGGGGGGACTTAGGGGGGAAAGTCCATGCTTCCCAAATACAGCTTCTACAGTTCAATACAGGTCCTATGGTTATAGAGTGTGCAGAAACCTTCATTACCAGAGAAGATCGGTATGTGGGAAAGGAAGGGGACCCATTGGTGGCTACTGCTGGCAAAGGTAGAGCTGAGATGAACAAGTTGGAGAACACTTTTTCTTACAGAATAACTATCAGCATGCTTTAGGTAAACATGCCCAGGCAAAAAGCTTAGCAGTGAGAAAGAAAGGGGTAGCTAGATCAGATAGAAGGGAATTAAATATGTGCAAGCTATAACCAAAGCCAAATCTCTTCGTGGTATTGCAATAACTTAACTATGGCCTTAAACACCAGCCTTCAGAGTGAAGGGACTGGAGTGTGCCATGGGAGAGACTGGGTAACAGACATCTTATAGATAGATACCTGTTCTTCTTCCATATGGTCAGATCTTTAGGATCTTAGGATCTTACAGGAAGTGGTGTTAGAATATCCAAAGTCTGGTTCCTCCCTAACTTACAGGCTGCAAAGTAACCATCTATTTGTGTAGTTTTGATATAAAACTTTATCACGCCAGCAAAATAACATTTTATACTGGTTTGCACAGGTGTAAGGGCTGCATGGACTTAGGCTGAGAAGAAATGAAGGCTAAGAAGTACCTCTCCCGTATCATTATCAGTGTTTTGAAAGTCCTGGACACTGGAGGCAGGCAAACAGCATTTCTCAATTCATTTCCATTAGAAAATAAATGTGCTTCCACATTCCTGGACAGCATATGACAGGAGGCATTGGCTCATAAGGAGCTAGTCTGCAATTTTACCATGACTGGCTGAAGGACTTGGAAATAAGAAGTGTTTTTCCACATGGGCCCTGCAGAAACATGAGCCTGGAAGCTCATCCAGCCAACAGCCAGGATTCACACCTTTCTTTTTGTACCTGCATTTCTTGGTCCCTTCAAGGGTGGGTATTATCTGGCTGCTTGATAGCTTTAAGGCTGGAAAAGGTCTTCATCTGAGCTGAAGAGATCTGCCTGAGAGCAAATCATAATATCAAGGTTCAGAAACAGGCAACCTTCGTTGCTGATTCTGTACTCTTAATTGCAAGAATGATCTCGTCATTGTGTGCCTAGGTAATACGCTGCTAGGCATCACAGTCGGGACCAGCAGAAGGGGCCAGAGATCACTTTTCTGCATGATTCTTCTTAACATAATGTATGACTGTTTCCTACCTTCTGGAACCACAAAACTCCTGCTCAGCTTCCCAGCATCTATTACTTTGGTGATCTAAAAACATCTTTCTCAGAATGAAAAGACAGCTATTTCGCATTTTATGTAGAATCAGAAAAAGTCAGCCTGCAAGATCACTGAGCCAGAATACCAATTTTGAGGCTGTTTACCTACTCTGGGGAAGACAGAGTCACTCTTCTTTTTCAAATGAAGGGTTTATAAGTCTTTGCCTCCTTCTACTGAGCAAGAGAAGAGCAGCTTGCTGACTAGTGACTGTTGTGAATGGATCCATGGACAGACACTCAGCATGTAGCTTAGCAGTCGGATTTTAATTTTTACTCTGGTTCATCCTTACACAAAGCAGAACAGTTCTCATGACAGATGATGAACATGAGAGTGAGCAAACCCCAGCACTTCTGGCAGCTGGGTCCTTGTTTGGGATTTGCTGTGCAGACGAGCAACTTGAACCTTCCTCCTCCATGTCTTAAAATGAATATTATGTCCTGCTGGGCTCTTTTGAAATACAGCTGCCTCTCTCTGACCAGAAATTTTGTCATGGCTCTGAGACATGCAGTCAGTATTTTTCTCTTGCTTTGTCCTGGCACTGCTGGTCCAGATGAGCGGCGTTAGCATGTCAGGACTTGGTAGCAGATAACATTCCATTCCTGCTGTCCTTGTCAGGACCACAAAACTGGAATGATAATTAAAAAAAGTTGCTTTGGCTCAGACCTGAGGTTTCAATAGTTTTGAATTCAGCAAACCAGGAACCCCGCCCCCAGTTGAATGGGTCATCCTGCTTCCCTATTGTTTTTTAAAACACCATTGATTCGCCCACAGATCCGTGCACCCTTCACAACACTGGGGATGGTATCTCTCCTGCACCAGCCTCCAGAACAGAGCTAGAGGGCTTGTATGAGGGAGGGGAGGTGGGATTTTGCATCCCTATGCCTAATTCAGAACAGAGTTTCCGACTACAGCAGGTCTGGGCATGGAGCACCCTAACACATGCCATAGGAGCAGCAGGGGCAGGGCACTTCCAGTGTCCTCCATTTGTATTTGCCATTTATCACTGCACATCTGTTGGAATAGGAAGAAGTTGGGTTTGCCATTCCTAGGCTCCTGGGTTGTCATTCGGTGGGAGAAACCAGCAGACCAGTTGGCAGACCGCTGATGTGCTCAGTTCCCTCTGGATGAAATAAATGTACGTTGGAAAGGTAAAAAAGTGATTTCATCACTTCCAAAATTTTCTCTTCACATTGCTAATTCTTTTAGGTTGACAAAAGCTGCTGTGTTGCTGTTTGTCTCTTTTTTTTGGTCTTCTTTTTGGCAAATAAATGAGGTGGGGGGGAAATTCCTCAGCCTATTGTTTATGACTTTATACACAAGGCTGGGGTAAGATTTGGAGGACAAGCAGTGAGAAAGACCATTTCCACTGACACACTTTAATGGAGAGTGTGCATATGTGTGACTGAAGGCAGGCTTTCTGTTTTGTTATTTTCTTTCTGACTCTCCCCAGTGCCTTCTATTAAGCTGTGCTTGGGAGGAGGGGAAGAAAGCAAAAAGATCCTCCGTCTAAGGTTTGAGGTTGGGAGGCAGCTTGGGGGTTCTGCACGTTTGAGCCCTGTGGGGTGACTGGGGCAGCATTCAAGAGCTTTCGGTGGCTTTGCATACTCAACTTCTTCAGCATACCAACCTGTGTCCACTGCCTAATCTTTATGAAGCATTTAATTCTGTAGTTTTAGAGCTGTTGAAAAAGCAAAGGGAAGATTTATAACAACATTTGCTAGCTCTAGGCCAACTGGTTTGGCACAGGAAAGAGCTATGTTTTTCAGAACAGCTTTTCAACATTCCACTGTTAGCTAAAATGTATGAAAATTACAGTTTTGAAATGACCAGATGTTTTTGCAGAGAAAGAAATAGATGACCTGAAAGGGGAAGATGAGGCCTGAACTCAGGCTTCTATGCTACAACTGTCAACTTTTCAGCTAATGAATGACCTACTACCATCTAAAACTACTAAATTTGTGTGATTAATGTTGCTAAATTGCAGCCGCAGTATATTTATAATTTTCTCCGTCAGCTTGATACCATTTGTGCAGCATCACTATAAAAGGTGAAGGAGAGAAAGCGCGATTAATCTGGTGTCCTTGTACAGAACAATATGGCATAGCTCTCCTCAAAGCAGAAGCCTTCAAGTGAAATAAACTAATGGTTTCATCTGTTTCATTTCCAGCTCTATTTTTTTTTTTAAAGCAAAGCAGCACATCCTTTCCGTGTTGTCTGCTTTTCTAGACAGAAACTGAGACTAGAGACTTTCTTGCTTTCAGCTTCAAAACGCACATTACAACATGACCATCCAGCACTTTATTCATGTGACTTATCAAGAGCGCAGGGATCTTATTTTGCACACCCACAACAGTCTAACTGGACTGGCATGTGTTAAAAATCTGTGCTGGATTGATGGGATGCTTCAAATGTTTTTCTTACTGCGCTGTTGAGAGGTTACCAGTCAAATGAGATGAAGAACAAACAGAGGGACTCTGGAGGGAGATGTGATGGCTTTGGATTGCAACCCTCCTCCACTACTTTTTAGCCATTGTTTAAGGTGCCCAAAAAAAAACCCCATAGCAGAAAAACTCTTTTCTCCTCTTTTCCCTCAAAGCAGATGACTGTTAAGGAGTGAATTAAATGAAGTTGAAGATGGTGGAGGAATTACTGAAATTATCACAGAATCATAGAATCATTTAAGTTGGAAAAGACCTTTGGGATTATCAAGTCCAACTGTTAACCTAACACCACCAAACTATAATTATTGCAATGCAATGTCATTCTCCAGTAAAAAGGAGCCAGTTCCTTTGCAAAGTCCAGCTGGCTGCCTCCATACCCCGTTACCAAGGGTCCTTGTGTTGCCATCATTGCCCTACAGGTAAGAATAGGAGCACCCTGGAGCAACTTTACCACCCTCCTGAGAGGTCCTGATCCCACAAGGCACAGCTCATCCTGCTCCAAGTGATGTCAGGAGAAGTGAGGGGCAGTCAGCACCCTGGGGATCAAGCCCAGAAAGCTTCTGCTTCTGCTCCTGAAAAAGTATCATCAGCTGTCTCTGCTGTTCTTCCAAGAGAGCTGACAAAAAAGCTATTTAAAAATCTGTTTAAAATTATGTATTTTCTGCTTTAGGGTTTGCTAAGCTCATTATAGAAGTGGAATGAAATTCCACAGCACATTTAACATTTTTATTGTTCTTATTTTCTGAGCTTTTCCAGCCTAATAGAGAATGACTGATCGCACTGGTGATCCGAGAGGGACGAGCTATAGGAATCGCAGCAGCCTGAGCACCATAGCAATACTGTGACTACCAGTTTGGCTACTTCATTGTGCAGGCTGATCCAAGGAGGGATTAAGAGGATTTTTGTTTTCCATTTTTTTAAGTTGAATCGGCTGGGACAAAAGCTTTTTGCTGCATTTCTCAACCAGTCAGAGTATTTAGAAAAGCAGTAAAAATGGACTGCAACAGAGTTGGACTTCAAGCAATATAATATCATTTACCACAGGAGACATGACTGTATGAAGCCACCAAGCATCCCCTTCTTTGATCCTCTAGTGGTCACTGATGACCTCTCATCTTTCTTCATTCCTTACAGCCTTCTGCAGGGAGCCACTCAGCCACTGTCTGGCAAGTAACGGGAAAAAACAGCCCTGGAACATCTTATTGCCAGGATGTATTAAAGTTTGAGAGGTGTGCAGTGGCTCAGATCAAATACAAATCAAGCATAAGCCACAGCTTAAATGTAAGCTGACCTTGACCTTCTGACAGGTTTGAAAATGATTGATTGTTTTTCATTTGCTCCCCCGCCCTGCCCCCTACAGATTCCTAATTAAGGGCAGAAGCAAAGGGAACAACTAATTGTTATCACCAGTTTGGATTTCCAGACTAAGAAATTCAGTTCAGGGAAATGTTGTCCAAATGTTACACTTAACTGACCCATGGCCAGGAATTTTCAACACTGTGCTTATTGCTAATCTATATGCATCAAATCATGCACATTCTTCCCTTTTAGCACCCACCACTTGTGCCTGAAGACCATTCAGCTCTTGACAAAAGCTTCTGCAGAAAAGGCGGTTATTTGCCTTCTCCCCTAGCAGAGGGAGGGAGGAAGGGAAGGAGCCTCACGTTCAGTGGCTGCTATCTCACTTTGGATTACTGCCTTGCGGTACTTGCCACCACAGCCAGCTGGAGGCTTTGTTGACATTTGAGACCTCAGCACCTCAAAAGTATTAGCTATTGTGACCCTTTGAAGGCTACTGCTAACTTATTTAGATAACTTCACCCATATACATGCTGTTTGATATGCACTAGTTCTGTGCCATTAATGCAATATAACTACAAAGTTCTTTGCCGGGCACAGAAACTGAGTTACAAGGCTGTAGAAATGGCTGGCAATGCCAAACACACTTTTGGCTAAGTGGGCTCTCAGTTTGGCAGATTGCAAAGGGAAAATAAACCCCTTGATTTGGATCAAGCGAAACAAGTGTCCAGTTTGCGATTAAACATCTACTACAATTCCTGTCAATTTACATGGTAGCACGGGCACACGCGCAAAAGAAGGTTCTTCAGCTGGCTACTAGAAGGGAGGAGAAGGTGGGTTTGTCTTCTTTTCCTCCCTTCCCTTGTCTGTAGCCTGGCAGTCATCTCAGCTGGCTTATGTTATAAAAGACCCAGATCAAGTCTTGCCTGTCTGATATGGAGAGCTCTAGAGAGTTACCCCAACTTCTAGCTTCTCTCACAAGGAATACCAGCCATATATACCAAGAAATCATTTTATATATTTTCCCTTCAGGTCTGCTTGCATCAGGTTGTTTCTCCTGCCTGTGGCCCACCCTGGGAATCACTCCAATCCTAGCATGGGGGGGACTCTCAACAGGCCAACACACTGGAGCAGTGTTTCTAGTTTAGGCACTAACAGCAACAACCTGGGCCAATAAATTTTTTGTTCTTTACAGATGCAAAGTAGTTCAGAAAAACATGTACAAAATCTTATCGCAAAGTAGGTCACCACTAGGTTGATGACCAGATGTATGAAAGACTCTTTTTGTGTTTAACTGTATTCATTAGAAATCTACCAAATTTAAAAAACAAAACAAAACAAAACCCCACAAAAACCTAAAAGTTCTTTGTAGTATGTAGACAGGAAAGGTGTCAGAAAGAAATCAGATACTGCCAACAATCACAGGTAGTAATTTGGAAGCACATTATACCTCTAAATTAAATGTATCTTTTAGTATTCACACACATAACAGTGTCTGAATTATAGTTAAAGATCATGAATCACTATCTAGAGAAATGAATAAAGTGCATGCAAGCTACCAACCTAGAGACAGGATGACTCTACCAGTCCTAATTGTCAGGTACAGTTTACAAAATTTTGGAAACAAAGACTGAAAACTGGCTGAAAACAAGTAGCAGAAATTTATTCTACTAGATGAGATCAAGCACAGAGCTAAATCCCATATGTGTACTTGTGTGTGCATCCACACATACAAATGTTTATACAGCTAGACATGCACGTGTACCATGTATAAACCCCAAGACCAGCAAAGATATTTTTTAATTCTGACACTTTGTGAAGCTAATTTAGGTTTTTCTCTACCCGATGTAATGAATAAGGAAGAAAGCAGTTTAAATCATTATCAGAATAATCCATTACCACTCAATGTTTTGAATAGTATCTATAGTTTTAAAAAACATTTAGCAAATTATGACAATCACTTAAATTCAGCCTGTTGTTCAGTACGTCTGGAAGCTAACATTTCACAATACCAATATCATACAAATGAATTGCAAAGGAAGAGTGTGTATTCAGATTGTGTGAATGGGATTATATTTATAAAAATACATACATATAATATATATAGTTAAAAGACTATATAAAAATAAATCTCAACAAATTCTAAAACTTTTCTACATATGCTTTGGAGCAACCTATACAAACTTCAGCTGTGAGCTTGATCTCAGCCAATGGAAGGGATGTGTTGAAACTCTAGGGTAGCCAGTTTTCACAGTTCTCATTTTCGGACTTCTGCAAAGCAATAAATCACACCTGACAATTACTAATCATTTGCTGTATTTCAAAATTACCTCGTTCAAAAATCCAGTTAAGCTTGTGAAATGGTAACAACAGTACCTTGTCTTGCATTCAGATTGTAATATTTGTGAAGGGCATTTCTATTTGGGTGGTTTGGAGGATCACTATTTTTTGTAATTGTATGCACATGAAGTATAATCGAGCAAATCCACAACTCACCGTGATTCTCCTTAAGAGCTTCCTCCACCAGCCAGTGAAAGGTCCAAGGTATTTCTGGGCAGTGTAAAGTTCATTATAACCTTAGAGGCAATTTCCTAGATTTTAAGTGATTGGGTTTCATAAAACAGGCAACTTACCTATTATGCCCCTTCTCAATATTAGTTTTAATCCTTTCAAATACTTTTAAAATACATATATGTGTGTTTGAGGTTTTCACTTTCCCTTGCTTTGTACTTGAAGTCAGACGAGATTTTGAGGAGAAATATTGGTTCCCATCACCTCCTCTGTTCTTTTTTTCTAGCCAAAGGACATCCCCATCCATCTCAAATCATTGAAGGTTTGATTTCTAGGCCAGAATCTCACCAGCAGTGTGTTTGCTGTTAATCACTTTCTCTTGGGTCTTTGTGGTGTTTTGGTTCCAGCTGTCAGCAAGGGGACACTAATAAATCAGAGGCTCGCCTGGTGCTGTCCAAGGTAACGGCATCCTCCCACCACCCAGGGCTGTTCCACGACACAACACAACACGAGTGGGTGCTACACCACCAGCACTGCCAGAGAGAGCATCATTTAATTAGCAAGACCTTCCTGTGTTCTGGGGACTTAAGTATCAAAGTCACGACTGGAACCTGTTCCTCAGTTCTAAAGGCAAGATAACACGCATAGATCAAAGTATCACCTTCTGAACCTCTCTGAGTTCTAACACGCCTCCTCAGAGAAAACCAGTCCAAACAAAGGTCAGTATCCTGTGTTTGAAAGCCCTATGTTATTTTGGCCGTTGTCTAATCACAGTAAATTAAAACGCATTCTATGGTATTTTGAATTTCTTTAAACCTCCCGGAACCGTGCCCATTTGCTGCCTCAGTAAAACTGGCAGGTTTGAAAGCAAAGTCAAAATTAGAGACACAAAAGTTAAATTTTCCAAATGTACTGCATGTAGCCACAGAGATCTATTTGGCAAGGAGGGAGAAAAAGAGATCTGTGTGTACGCTTGCATACACCTTCACTGTTTCAGGCAACATATAGTAATTTCCCTTGTGAATAGCTATAAAGTTATTGTAGCATTAAAGCTGGATAGACCTACAGTAATGGTATTTCCTGACATTTCCAAATGTTAAAAGGTCAACAAAAATAGTACGTATGGAAACAATCTCTTGTCGTTACATTCTATAGTATGAATTAAACAAACATTTCCTCTTTTTTCTCCCTCCTCCTGCTATTCAACATAAAAATCTAAATTATGACACAAAAACAACATGAAACAAGCTGTAATTAAAGAAGAATTCAATAAAAGCAATCTATTCTGTTTCAGTCAGATGCACTTTTTCTTCACTTACTAAGAAGTTAATAAAATTCTAGCAGTAACCACAGACACAAACATGAGTCCAGCCAGAGAAAGTCTTCCTCAAAAGGAAGCTTCTACTAGCAAGAGCCACCCATCTCTAACCAGTACACAGACTGGTGTCCCCCTTTGCTTTATACATTGCGCAAGAGCACGGCTCCCAGTGAAGCACTAAGTTCAGCCACTGCCCTGTACATGCTGACAAGGCCATCAACAATAACTTTGCAACAGCTTTTGAGATCAGACTGGGATCCAGCTGCTCCTAACATCAGCCTCAATCCATGTAGGTCGCACATTAATAAACAGCTCAGCACTGGGATGCTCAGTGTAGCTGGGCACTGCCCGTGAGCAATGTCACATCCTATTTATCTGGCCCAGAAGAAAAATGAAGCCATTTCTTCAGCGTGAATCTGAGACTCCAGCTCTGCACAGTGGCTGCCCTTTCTTAATAGCTTCTTGTATTGCCAGACAGCATGGATTATCCTTTCAATGTGTGAAGCTTTAAATGCTATTTCATGTAAAATCTTGGTGAGCACAATGATGATCTGCCACAGCATGACTGGGCTAAACCAGCAAAAGTGTGATTTATCTGACCTGATACTGTGGTCCTCAGTGATCTGGCAGGATGGAGCAAAAACTTTGTACAGAAGACAGCCACTGCAGCTGTAAGAGGATTGGAGATACTTACGGGCTAGAGAGAATGAGGGACTGACCTGGTGTAACACCCTGAAGATCCTGTTATGTTCAGAAGCGCATAGTCATAAAATGCAGCCTGTGTGAAGAACTGCACTAACAATAAAGGGTGAGGGAGAACACATTACATAAGAAAGCTCCTCATCTTGTGCCACTGATATCACTATTGCCTGGGTCCACTGAAGTTCAGGGTGGAAACCCACCACCATCACTTCTCTATTGTTTTGAACTTCCATCATCAACCCTTTAATATCCTGTTCTGGTTGTCCTTACCTGTATTTTCCATCTTTCACTCTTGACTGACCTTGATTCATCTGAAAAGTGATGACAATATTCAGGAAAACACATCAGGGAACACTTGCATTACGTGCAGGTACTCAGTCCCATGGATGAGGCCACCAACAGAATTCAAAGTAGTGATTTTTGCCAAGAACAGTGGAGCAAGGGCCCCAGGACCATCAGTCCCACATTGCAATACCTGGCAATAACAACCACTAAGAGGGATGCGATTGCTTGACAGAGACAACGAGAGGCAATAGCAAACTGAAACTTATGAAAGCCCTAAAAAGTAGGTCTGAGGGAGGAGGCAGTTCTGCCAAAGCCAGTGAGTGAGAGAGACTTAGAGTGGTCTTGTGCTGCCAGTTCCTGAAAGAGTTACCTGTGCTTTCTTTACATGTAAACAAACAAACAAACAAACAAACAAACTCCGCCACCAATTTATTTCTTCTGCAGGGAATAACTTGGTAGAGCCTGAATCAAAAGGGAAATTTCTAACTAATTTTTTCACTAGAGAAGTGATGCTGCCCCTGTACTCAGCACTGGTGAGGCTGTAGCTTGAGCACTGTGCTCAGCTTTGGGCACTGCAGGATAAAAAAACATTGAGGTGCTGGAGCGAGTTCAGAGAAGGACAATGAAGCTGTGAAGGGCCTGGAGAAAATGTCTTATGAGGAGCGGCTGAGGGACCTGGGGTTGTTTAGTCTGGAGAAGAGGAGGCTGAGGGGAGA
>JAAGNO010006700.1:0-42559 GCA_033439905.1 Ceryle rudis | reverse complement strand
GCTCGAGTTGTGCCCAGGGAGGTTGCGATTGGATCTTAGGAAAAATTTCTTTCCTGAAAGAGTGGTGAGGCCTTGGAACAGGCTGCCCAGGGAGGGGCTGGAATCACCATCCTGGAGGTGTTCAAAAAACATCTAGCTGTGGCACTGCAGGGCATGGCTGAGTGATCCTGACAATATTTAGTAGACGGTTGGACTTCATGATCTTGAAGGTCAGTTCCAAGGTTAATGATTCTATGATAACTAGCACCACCATCTCTGTGCTGCCCAGAGTGTGCCCCCCCCTCAGGCAGTACAATCTCACCCATAAATTCTATTCCCAAAACAATATCCAGCTGTGTCTGTTGAGGAATACCACAAGTGTTGTTCAGCTTTGATTCTTTGGGGAGCCCAGTTTGCTACAGGCATCTCAGAGCTTTGGGTGCAGCTCAGCAGCCCTGTCTGGACAACAGCCTATTCAATACTGAAATTTTACTTTGTTTTCATGTTTTGCACGGGTGTGACAATAGGTCCTCTTGTGGCTCTCTGCTGTCACCATTCGTGCTGCTTCACTTGTCCCACATCTGAAATAGGGACTGCAAACTGTACTGCTGCTGAACAGAAGTTATTTGCCATGATGGCTTTGGCACTTCTTGGCCTTCTAGACATTTGGTAAGTTATCCTCAAATTGTTTTCCATACACAGAAAATGCACAAACCCTTGCAGAGGTTGCACTGTGTGTTGTTACCTCTGTTATCCTCTGTCCTAGGCTAAATTTTTCCTCTGGAGGACAAATCACCCTTGTAAATGGGTAATTTGCCCCTGGAATGAGGCACTCTCACTACCCGACTCACTACTCTGAGCTGCACAGTAGCACACACCTTATCTATGTGCAGAGGATGACACTTCCCCACCTTTCACCAGACCCATAACCTCACAGACACTGTGAAAAAAGGCAAGAGTCTGGTAATGTAACAGTGCAGAGCACAAACTGCTAGTTAGATCTTCAAACACACCCAATATTCTTCAGTTTAGAAGATGCATGAGGCTCTGAGGACAGATTAGGGTCAACTACAGGAAGTTCATCCCAAACGTTCTTTCCAGGACATGGACCTATAGAGAATACAGTAGGAAAAGCCTCCCTAATAAGTCAAACTCCTTCTTCTTTCACTAAATAAAACAAACATTTTTCTAACCTGTATTGTTTCTGGCTCTGCTCACTGCTCAGCCCCTTACTACAGCTTACTTCAAAATTCCTTACTAGGTGTTTGGCAGAGCGAGTATGATCTATAGCATGACCTTGCAATTCAGTGCAGCGCTGTCATTCTGTATAGTGCACTGTAAAGTATAGCTTTTATTGGAAATGAAACTGCATAAATAAACACTCTTACTTTAATGTGAAGTAAAACATTTAGCATTATAACTGTGTGGGTTCAGGTTGGGAGAAATTAGTTACCAGAGAGCCAAAAACCAAGCAGTGATGTGTGTATCCTATTTTGATTCTTTTAAAATGTAGCCAGTGTCTTATAATTCTGTTTCAGTTTTGTAGTCTTACATTAGGGGGAAGATTTGTTTGCATACTATAGAGAGCTGAATGGCACTAAACCCTCCTCTGAGGCTCTCTTTGTCCACATGAGCTCCAGCCCTCTGCTCCACCACAATGACTGTAAACAGTCACTGGCTGCATGAATTAAGGAGAAAACACAGTAAATCCAGTTTTACAAACTCAGAGATGCATTGGGCTTTAGTTATTCTAAGTGAAATCTCTTTGTCTCTACCATAGTAACTTTTCTTACTTATACTAGCTAACAGCTTGTTGAGAAACCATCTAGCTAATGCATGCACTCTAACATGTGCTTTAATGTTGTGCTTCTTCCTTCCATTACTACATTGAGTCATCACTATCTGTTCAGAAATCAAGGCTGACTGCCTCCAGTGCTCTTAAAAAGCGTACAGGCAAAATTCATAGGCATCAGCCTTGCACACCATACAACATGAGAGGTGACAGTAACAAATATGTCTCTGGAAGGAGACGCCCCAACCAGGCTACAGACAGTTAGCTAATATTATTCCAGTGTGTCATTTTGGGAGAGGATTAAACCTGTCTTGGTCATTACCTATATAAAATGCTTGGATCATTAGGCTAACTCTGGCAATATCTTGCTGGTTGGGTTGTTTTTTCGTTAATATACTCACAGTCATTCAGTCAAATACTTGTGCCAGAACTTTCACCCATGGAAAATGCTGCTCCCCTCTTCTGAGCACCTTCATGCTTTGCTTAACAGGTTGGAACAACACAACTGATGGCGCTCAGAGAGCCAGCACCAGGTACTCAACTTGCTTTCTGTAGCAGACCAGCCCCAGGGAGGTTGTTTGCTCCAGAATATATACCCCAAAACAAAAATAAGAGAGAACATAATGAAAAACACAGAGACATAGGATGGCAAATACATCTGCTTTTTCCTTCCTCCATTACTTTAAGGCCATCCCTGCAATATGGATTTCATTAATGGCTCAGAGACAACATTGCAGAATTACACGTTCGAGATGTTATTGGAAAAGCCACCTCATGACTTTTTAAATTTGTTTTATTTTGTTTTTAAATATCATCTTTAAAAACAACTTTTAAAAAGTGATCATTTGGTGCATTGTAACACTGCCAGTGATTGGGCTGGAAGCAAGTATATGCATATGCACATAACCAACAGCAGACTTCCCGTGCAGCTTTCCCCAGACTAGAAGAAGAAAAAAAAAAAAAAAAAGGTAAAAGTATGATATGTAAGCTGGGTTTGACCAGCAAAGTACAGCTCTTGAATTTGCTCAGCTGAAAGGTCTCTGGATCAAGGTCAGTCACTTCATCTGTGCTTTATGCACAGATCGATGGAGCCCCAATCCTCCAGTCATAATTTTCTGCTAAATCACACATGCAATTGTTTCACAGTGCCATCACATGCAAAAGTCTGCTACTATAACAATAGAGCATAATGCTGTCAGAGAGCTTGATGTTAGTGAACTATTAAAACACAACCTTTTCATTGAGAAATATGAGGATTTCACCTTAAAGAAAAGTTTTCAACTTGGCCAATTATCAACATTTCAAGTATATAAAGCAATTACACGAAACCAGAGTGTAAACAAGACCTTGTGATTCTGAAACAAGTTATAAGACACTAATTAGTATTGGAGGCTGCAGTACAGACTGCATCACCACTAGTCTTGCAGCTCAAATAAGTGCTGTAGTCATCACAGCTGAGGCTGGCTGAGGTGCCAGAGGTGGGTCTCCAGCATGGCACCAGTGCCAGGCTCAACCTCTCCCTTTGATCATACAGTCCTAACTGTCACTGTGCCCCACTGCACACCCAGTGTTCCAGGACAAGCAGATCACTACAATTCAGACAAGTGATTTTTTCATGACTGGCAAACAAAAATAATTTTACAAAGCCTGAATTTGCTAGCTGTGAAGAAAACTCGCTGGTGTGTAGCAGAATATCATGTCCTCAGCTGGGCACAGTCTGCCTCTGCCCAGCTGTCCTCAACCTCATTGACTTCCCAGCTTCTTTTGTCAAGCATGCAGGAAAGCACAATGGGGCTGGCTGTACCTAACTGTCCCCTAAAGAGCTGCTCATAAAGCAATGCTACTGGACACATCAGCTGAAATAGAGAACAACAAGAATTTTTTCAAAGTGCATTGCTGCAGTCCAGGACAAAATGTCATCCTGTATTTCATCTGCTGAGAGAGGAGAGGACCTGCCCGATGAAGGCCGTCTCATCTCTTGCATTGCATCCAGAGAGCTACAAAACACAAATAAGAGGCCTCTACTCCAGAGTATATTCATATATTTATACATAAATACTCTAGATTTTGTATAGTCTCTATATAAATGCCATAACAGCTTTCCTTGGTCATTTGTGATGAGCTGTCCTCAGCTGTCCTGGTACTGCCTATTAAAGCAAACCCTGAGTATTTCAAGTCCGCTTAGGTCTTCTCACTTACCACTGATGTAAGAACATTTAACTCATCCCTTCATTCTCGTATTATATGTTCTTTGCCAGATTATTTTTAACTGGTTTTGTGTGTGCACACAAATCCCAAGGCATACGTGCAAATTAGGATTCCTGTCCCATGCCAATCTGGGCACATGCCTCATTTACATGCTCATTTAAAAATGTGAGTCTTGTCATTTCAATCTGCTACAGTAATTTAGTTCTAATGTGGAACTGGTGCCAGGGCTCTGAAGGGTTATTTTTCCTTTCCATGGACAAACTCCTATACTGGAGTGGTTACATTCTTACTTAATGGCATGAAGCCACTTAAAAGAGTTAACCTTCTCTATGCAAATGTTAACAATTTTCTGGTAGTACCATTCTACTTAAAACAGAAAATCAGCTGCTGCTCTACAGAAATACACAGGTACTCTGATTCATGGCATGATGGCAGAGAGTACTCTTCAGCTCACAGCTGTGTCACAGAAAAACACTGGGCATAAGCTCTGAAATAACCAGATTGCTCTGGAGATGTTTGCAAATAAAATTGCAAATAAAAAGCTTACTGTTAACTCTGCGTAACCATCTCTCACAGCATTCCTCACTCTCTTCCCTCTACACAGCATTACAGAGAAACACAGGAAACCAGCACTATGCACCATGGCTAGAAGAGCATCAGCAGCAGTCTCGGAGGCAGGTAGACAGCCCTTGAGGCCAAAGTGGAGGCCCAAAGCATGCCAGAGGGTAAGAAATGTGCTGGCAACTGGGTGCCACGTCTGGAAGATGTATAACTTCATCTTGCAGATGCTGAGCTGACTGCCCAGAGCAGTTGTCTTCAATTATGGTGAGAGCCAAAGAGGGGAGAGAAACAAAGAGGGTAACAGGAACTAGATTGCATTCTGCCAGCTCCTGAAAGATTATATGTTTATTCATTTAGTTAGTTAGCAAAATACTATGTGTTTTCAAGAGAAGTCTAGACTTTGTATATGTCTGTGTGCAATACAAGTGTACAAACTAATCTGCATCCAAGACGGTAGGTAGCTATCATGGATGGCAACGATACTGATATTTATAATACTTTCTTGGTCAAAATCCAGGAATCTGCTATATGTACTGAACCATTCTGGATTTACCAAAAATTATCGTCATGAGTAACTCAGAGCTTATTATCTGCAGAAGACCCAAGTGTGTGCTTTGTAGCACACACTGTCCTTTTCCTAAATGTTAATATTCCTGTTCTAAATGTCACCTGTCAGGAGAGAGAACATCTGGACAGGGAAGGTTTAGGGTCAGAAATTACATGATTTATGGCAGAAGGATCACAATTCTGCTCAGTAGACATTGGCAACTCTTCAGGAAATATTGATTAGATGGTGAAAAGCTTAGCTTTCTTCTTTGTGAAGCAGTTCACTCTACCTGGGTTCTTCACACTGAAATATATTGTATATGAAGCAAATGACAGGCAGAGAACATTGATTCAGACTCACCAAGGATAACTCACCCAGGTCCTCACCACCTCCTGCTTTCAGCATTGCTTTCAGCCATGCAAAATGTCCCTTGGAGGCACAGAAAGTGCAACTACAAATAAAACATTAGACTGATTTTAGCTCTGGCCTTGCAAGTCTCCGCATCCAATGCTCTTCACAGCTCCCCTTCTCCCTTGCCTCAGACTTAATTGTAACTTACTCCCAAGACTGTGCCTCTCTCCATCGGTAGATCTTCTGTTACTTCCAGACATCATTCCTCCCTTCTTCCTGTCCACCACCTGGTTTTGGTCTGAGCCACCCTTTAGGAGATGCTCTGCCATCACCTTCCTTGGTGCAGCGTTACCAGGAGGCCACCTGCTGCTCAAGGCACATCAAGGAGTCAGACCAAAGCAAAGCTGTATCAGCCCATATGATTTGTCTTACCATGCAAGGGAAAGTTCCACTGCTGACAATCAAGCATCTTGTGATTAATGTTTTCCCCTCTACTGTATCAGGTCTGGTTTAAGATGTAGTTGTTAATAGTTGACACTGCCCTTTTACTTACACTCTAAGCCAGCTTGGAAGCTCTGGGTGGCATTAAATAACAAAGTAAGTGCATGCAATAAAAGAAATGCATTGTATATACTAGTAGGATAACATTCTTTAAATGACTGGAATCCCAAATGAAGCATGAATAAGGAACAGCACAACACCTCTGAAGAGAATAAATCTGAACTGGACAGACTATGAGTCCTTGGATTTTCAGCATGTAAGATACCTATAATTTTGTCATAACTTACAACAGGCTCTGAATGTTTTTCTCCTTCCTTGACTGAAAGAATAATCAGAGAAGTTCATGGTGTCATATGCGAATGGAAACACTACCAGTTCCAGAAAAAAAAAAAAGTGGACATAATAAATTACAGCAAAGAGAAATCTATGGAGCTTGTGTCTGGATATCCATCAAATGCTGTAAGCAGCACCACTGCAAACTGTGCCCGTAAGATCACACTCTTCTGGTAGACTGAATGTCCTTTGTTAAGCCTTCGAAGTTTCAAAACCTCTCTTCTGAAGTCCACAGCCTTTTGAATCAATGGTTTGCGAAAATAATTCACCATCACACACAATGGTTCAAACGCTAGGGTATATAACACAGAGTATGGGCTTGCATCAGTCATATTCTTGGTGCTGAGGACACTGTGGGTTCAGTACAAATTGTTTACCAAAGAGAACACTACCTGGAAAGAAAAGAGGTGGCATAAATTAATGTTTTTCTTCCAGATCAATGAATGCCTTTACTTTTGAAGGTTACTACTACACCAAATTGTTCACATGTGCAGGGCTATATTATAAAAATGACACCATTTTATCTCACTGAGTATATCTAAGTTTCACATATTCTTCAACCAACTTATCCTCCTGTTTGAATGTGCAGATGATAAAAACCACAACAGACTGTTGTCAAAGATTCTTACTTTTCTGCAAACATAAACATAGTCTATGATTCAGCCACTGAACACAACATTTTTACGTTTTTTACAGTTAACTTTTCTAACTCTATGATGAGAACTTTGAAGAATCAATACATAATTTATACCTCCTTAATGTAAAGGCAATTTGGTAGAACTAGAACTGTTAACAAGAAACACTATTTATTTCTCCCTCTAGCTCCATCCTATCCTATTTACAACTTGATAATCTGGTTTAGAATAGTTACCTTATAGATTTATGAGTCAGATGTGGTCAAACAAAGAACACACCCTTTAAAAAATATATTTGAAGTATTGTTCCAAAATAATAAGTTATGTTTATTTACCTAAAATCTGTCTCACACATGTGAAGTATCAAGAGTCATTTGAAACTTAAAGATCCATAATAAAGTTCTGAACAAGAAAAATAAAGGCTATGAACGTACGCTTACAACCACTCTATAATTACCAACAAGGCTTTCTTTATGAAACTCTTGTTTCTCTTAGTTGCTGCTTTAGTTAAATCCACACAGGACTACAGAAAGGGAAACATCTCAGTTCCTGTATAAAATACAATCTTTTCCCTCGATGGCAAGAAGAAAATTGTGATGCATAAGAATTCTTTAATATATTTGCCTTTAGAGTTTATTGACTTTACTTTTACTGGTATTTTACCATGTAGGAATAACATTTAGTTACCAAAACTAAATCCTTGCTGACTTAAAAACCCATCCATTCAACTACATTTTTGAACGAGTTGTATTAATTTAAGCAGCATGAAGCTAGCTGAGCAGAGAGAGCTAGGTCAACCAGCTATATTTTAAAGGTTTTCTTTCTTTAAAAAAAAAAAAAATCAAGCCTAAAAATGTGTACCATAAATCAGGATTCAGTGACTGAAAGGTGGAGCAAACATCCCTCGGGGATAATAAATCAAGTTAGTACTTGAATTTGTATCATTTTAGAACATCTTTCAAATTTATTTATTAGGTAGCTGAATGATTTTTATCTTATCCATGTGTAGCTATCTAGTTCTGCCTGTATCAAGCTGTTCCAGGCTGCATTTCCCTGAGCAGTAGCCTGTGCTGTGTTGGAAGGAGGCTACCATTGATGAATATGGTTTTGATTTTGGAAAAGAGAGCTGTCTGTCTTTATCATGGATTAAGGTATCATTCGAAGGTACACAGTACGCTCGGCTTGGAACGGGCCAGGGTAGTCTCCACCCCTGCCAGCCCTGCAGCCAGGTTCTCCATCTGGTTCTCATAATGCTCCCCAGCTACATTTCATCTTGTAAGCTGAAGAGACGATGCCAGATTAAAAGCAGGCCCAGCAGCGATAGGTTTCAGAAGTTGGGGCAGGTATTCTAATTAAGTAACACATGTAGTCATTTCTGGTACATAAATTGGCTTTTTACTGGCATGTATTTTATCAGTACTGGTTTCTCCAGGAATGGGCACTTCAAGGTAAACGGCATCAGCCTGCACTGACATGCTGGCATAAGGAAAATTTCTGTTTGTGTTTTGGCTCTTCAGTCCACTTTTAGATACCTTTTAACTAAATACTGGAAGACCAGTAAGTAGCACGCTGCTTAAACCCTTGCAGACACAAAGACATCATTCCCCTGGGCAGGAGATGCTGCAAGAGGAGTCATGTTTTCTGAACTCTATCTTGTCACTGCATTTTCAACACTGCAGCCTCTGCTTTGCAAGAAAATTCACCCCAGTGCAGATCCTCAATCTTATACAAAACCCCCTGGAGTTTGGTGGGATTCAGGGGCTGTAAGCTTCCTAACTGGCAGATCCTATTGCAGCACTGGGGACAATAGTACCAGAAAAATCTGATTTACAGTTACCATAGGTACTATTTCAAGAGCAGTGTACAAAGCCATATAGCAAACATTACACTTGCTCAGTGATATCCTTCTGCATACGAGTTGAAGTTATTTCAATTGTTTTTGAAATAAAAATGATTTATTTAGGCCTACATTCAGGAAAGCATTCAAGTATGAGTTTAAATAAAATAAGCTAGAAAGTAGAATAAAATAAATTGTCTAAAGTACACTGAAATACCTGCCATGGCAATTTTCTGAACCCTTTTTAGTAGGTTTCTGACATAGTTAAAACAGAACAGAATTAATGAACATCTTAATGCAAGGAATCACATGGTTTCTCCAGTAAAGAAAAGGTAAATAGCCTGAGCTGAAACTTCACAATTTTAAAACACAATCCCTCCAAAATTGAAACAAAGTCAGTTTGCTAAAAGTGGTGCAAGCCAGAGGTGACTGTGTAAGCTATTTCTCTACCCTAGGGAAAGAAACATCAACATTTTATGTGCCCAGTATATAACTGGGCTTATCAAGCAAAACACTAAATTTCTATTGTTTTGCTGTAACACAAGCCAGCACCTAATGCTTGTGTCATGTCAGGATCTTGTCACAGGAACTAAGTGCCAGCTCTGGCATATATTTGTACCAAGTGCAGATTCTGGCATATATCACCACAGTCCAACCTGTTCAAAAGCTATTGATCAGCTCCACAACTTCTTCCCCACCCCTTCCCCAGCCCATGACCACCCAGTGAGCTCTTTGTTTTGATAGCAGACTTGAAGACTCCCCAGGTTACCTCCATCTAGTAGGGAGATTTTAGCAGATTTCTTCGATTTCTCACTTTTACTTAATCCAGTGTGTCAATAAAGAGAATCCCTTCATGCTCGGTATGAGTTCATAGTTCTCCTAAACTGTCCTGGATTCCTGAACTTCCACCTGTCCAACATGAAAGGAGAATTTTGCAGAATTTACTGTTTAGTGGAATTTACCCTCCAGGAGGCCTTTTTTTTTTTTTTCCCCATCATCCCACAGGAGGGTAAGGCTCCAAGACTGTTGAAAAAGTTCAGCAGGGGACAGCATTATACAACCTCTGTGTGCATTGTAGGCCTATATTTAAGAGCACATTTAGTTACGATTTATTTCCATGGCCTGTTTTCTTCAGCAGCCTGTGTGAATTCTTTCAGGATGACAGTAAATCATTCAGCTGCACCCATTGTGTTGGATTCAATATAGAGTGGACCAAAGAACGTATAGGCTGAATGCCACTCTGTTTGTTAGGAATTACATGCTTGCTAGAAGTAAATTATGGTGTATTATAATACAAAAGTATTGTCATGAGTTATTTGTGGCTAAACACCAAAAACAAAGTAATATGTGGCAACATCTGATATAGGGTTGACTTAAAGCCATTTGCTCCAAGGAATAGTTACTAACCAAAATTATTGCTATTAACTTGTTCTGCAACAAAACTTTGCACAAAGAAAAACAAAAGCACTTTACATGGCCATGGAAAGCCCCATCCTTAGGCTAACACTCAACTAGATGTGGGGCCATCCCTCTCAGCCTCATCCACTCCACCTAAACTGAATAAACCAGGAACTTTCCGTTGAACTTGGTCCTCCCCCAACCAGGCTTCAGCTCTGTGTTGATCTGTTCCTGTACTCAGCACCATCAACCACCTCTGCAGACCCATCAGTCCCCATACACTCTGAACTGCTCTCATTTACCTTTCCCTTTCATTTCTCCCAGTTTGTTTCCCCAAGCCCCCTGGAGCCATCCTGACCAGAGTCTCTGGATGCTATCACAATACAAATAATTTGAGGTGAAAAAGGCTCTGTTCTGAAAGTGTAAGAAAGTGGACTCTTGGAAAGAATGTGAACCCTCCTAGAATAAATAAAACATTTTAAATGTTACTCAAATAACTTGCTTTCATCTCTCTTTTTATTTCTTTAAAGTTAATTGGTAAGAAAGAAGTCACCAGGACACACATTCCAGGGGTCTCCTTGGTATAAATCAGGCAGCACACAAGCTGCACACCAGTAACAATGAAATGATCCCTTAAAATACTGCATTTCTTGCCAAGCATAACTTCTTCGAAGACTTTAAACTTCACCACTAGCCAAAATTTGAGAGCTGAAAGTCCTTTTCCTAGTTCCAGTTGGTGCACGATTCAGAAAAAGGAAAAGGGGCTAAAGCAACCCATCTCAGTTGCCGTTCTCAGTGGAAAAGCAGGTCCAGTAGTTAAGAAAGAGATGCTCTCAGCCTCTAAACCCCCAGATTGTCCTCTGGGACTAAAACTATCAGACTCCTGTCATCAGTAATTTCAGTGCTTCTCTTTTCCAGCACGCCTGTGGAAACCACTCATGTTTGCTGTGTTTGGCCCAATCAATTGCAGACAAGATCCAGCCCTGGGGTCCTCACCAAGCCAGAGTCTGAATTAGAGGTCAGAGGAGCAGCATCAGAACTGGCTTGTGACAGACCCCATTTGGGCTGTACTTTAACAGTCCATCAACACACAGAAATCAGACTCATGGAAGTTAAACGGTTTAATTTAAAAACAAGTAGAAGGCAAATACCACAGAGTCTTATTCCTTCCACTCTTCAAGTTTACAGCTTTGTTACTGTGACTCCATACGAGAGATTGGATACTAATGGGCTACAGGAAACAAAAACAGATGACTAACATTAGCCAGTAAGTGTAAGCACCAGGGAAAGCCAAAAATAGGCTGGTTTTAGCTCCTCCCATGTTAGCCAGCTATTCAGAAGGAGCACAAACACTATGAAAATTACTCACAATTTTCACTTAAACAGAAGCTTCTATTAGAAACTCACAGCAGTTCATGAGTAGTAAACATTTGGTACTAACAAGATGACTACCTGACACTCATCTGCAGGGAAAAATACATAAAGAATCAGAGACACTGTAGAAATGTATTGCACACACCATTGTGAGCGTCACTGAAAGTACAGAAAAAAAATGCAGAAGGGAAAGTGAAAATAGCTGAAATATACAATCTTTTATGACATAGACTTCAAGGCAAAAAAAAAAAAATCATCTCTCTACAATCCCCCTCTTCAAAAGAAACTGAGTGTTTGATTCCACTGAAGCAGTTCAGTGTCACAAAACAGATCTTCAGTTTTTTGAGGAGAGAAAACCCCAACTGTTTTTCTACCCCTTCTGCTCACAGAACTCAAGTTGCTTTGGGCAGCTATTAACAAAATAACCTCACAAAATGAAACAAAAATATCCAGCTTAGGCCAAACAACCCTGCCCTCTCCCTCCATCCTGCACACTGGGCATTCAAAAGTGTCGTTTGATACGAACAAGTCTCTTGCGGAGTTTTCCTCAGCATCTGTGCCTCTATTTAAAAAAAAAAAAAAGATTAAATCACCGCTGTACCAAACAACAGAAAATGTTTTAGCACATAAAATAAGATTCCTGACTGTTCTATACTGGGGCAATTTTATAAGGCACGTGTGCCAAATAAATAGAGATAAAGCATATGAAGACTGAATGCCTGTTTTGTAGGGCTTCCAGCAGATACCCTTTCACATCAGTCTCCCAGTCCAGTTCACTAAATAAGCTGCTGCCATCTTATGGAAGAGATCTTGAAAAGCATTTGGTCCCAAACTAGTTCTGTTCTTCCTCCCTCACTGCATTTCTTCATCCCTCGCTTTATTCTGTGAATAATAACTTTAAAAAAATAAATAATTTCCATGCTTTGCAAGGATCTGCCTATTGTGGTGAGTTGTTATTTGTAGAAATTTATTTCTCACCTGTCATTATACAATAATTTTCAGAGCATCCAGGAAGTCAGCTGGAGTAGTGTAGTGATAAAGGGAACAAACCAGGCAGGCTGTTAATGTTGACACTGCCTCAGACAGAGATTTCTTGTACAAAACAACAAAAGCCAGCTGGAGCCATTCAGCAGGATAAAGTCATTAATTTTGCCCAGTCTCAAGGCAGTCATTCTGTCTGCTCCATCTCTGGCCTTCTCTATGTGGTCAGCTTGAACAAGTTTAACTAAAGGTGCGATTTTTAACAAGCTTACTGAGATAAATGAAAATATACCATCTTAAGCCTGAAGCCGGCACACATACAAGGGTCCAGTCTCTCCATCTGTAAGGCACAAAGAGCTGCATTTTGCAGAATATCAGGGAGCTTTGCTGAGAGATTTTGCCTTTGAGCTGAAAAGGAAATCGCTCCGCTAGCTTCAATGTTCCTGCATGATAGAAAAGAAAGATTTCAGCTAAGGACTGCCTGGGAAAGGACAGTGGTTAGCAAGGCAAAGACACCATTTGTGTGAATATAGGACTCTTGTTGTGACCTAGGACATGATATTCAACTTTTGGAAGGAGAATGATCAGCATGACAATCAAGGTGAATATATAAGAGAAGCCAAGTGTCCTCCCCACCTCCCACAGCAGCTAACACTGACCCACTACCAGCAAACCCAAGCTCCCTAGCCATTCTGGGGCTAGTGCCAAGGGGTAAAACACAATCACTGGTCAAACACTTCTTTTTATCTGATCTGAGCTCTTCTTTTTCCTCCTCCCTGCAAAAGAATTCCCAATCTATTAATAACTAAGGAGAAGATGAACAAATTCCTACTGCGAATAAACTCCTCAGTACCTAGATTTTTAAGGCATATTAGCTAGAATTAGGCAATTAGCATTTAAGAATTCTACAACAGTTAGCCGAGTCTGGTCATGTGATAGCTATATCTAATAAATACTGAATTCCAGCAAAACTCCACAGAGAAGTTATGGTCCCGTACCAGTATCCAAAAAGGCAAGTAGGAAGATCTGGAGCTAGACAGACATTAATCCCAAACAATGCAGTAGAAAGATAGTATGGTATATCATTAATAAAGAATGAAAGTGTATTTTAATCGGTGTGCTACTAGGAGGCATGAACCAGAGAGCAGAACTATACCAGGGACTGAATAGATTGCTAGAGGCTTTTATAGCCTCTAGAGTTGCATGTAACTGCACAACACAGCTTGGGTGAGGGACAAACAGCAAAGTGAGATTATTCAAGAGCACAAGTCCTTAAATTAGATTGTCTAGAAGGTAGAATAGCTGACCAAATTAAATACTTTTAAGCACCATTTATTGGAAATTTTAATGTCACTTCATTTTCATCGAGAAAATATGCTTTCCTTCTTTGGGACAAACACAAAGTAACCAGCGAAGAAATGACATCTTTTTAGGAGTTTGACACACCATGATCAGATAGTCTAAAGAAAAAGTCCACACTACATGGTATCTCTAAGCCCCACGCTTAACAGATTAAAGGTGAACATCAGCCAGGAACATCAGCCAGTAGCACAGGCATGAATGACACTGCAAGCACTCCATTTTCATCGTCTGTAAAAATTTAAAGTCACTTCTTGTAAGAATAAAAACAAAACCAAAAAAAAACCCACAAAAAAAACCCCAAACAAACAAACAAACAAACAAACAAAACCCCACACCAAACCAAACCCAAAACCTTAACAACTTTGACAGACTGCTGAAAAGGGCAAAGAAACCCTACAGAGACATCGGGATCATTCGGTGACTCCACTGAAAGATCACATACATCCAGTTCATTCTCTCCACATCAATTTTTCCAAGAGGAAAACTGTAACTGAAATCTGCTCTAAGCCAGAGGAAATGTAACTGTGTCCTCTTACCCAAAGCCCTAGTGCTAGAGCAACAGCCCACAGCTACCTTTGGGTACACAAACCAATAGCTCCTGGGTCAGGCCATAATCCCTATTTCTCCATACTCCCCAGTGCACCTGAAGAAAGCTTATAGAGAGCATCATGAGGGAGCTACAGCTACTGAACTAGGGTGAAAAAAGTGACTGGGGTCAAGGACAGTAGGTGGAAACTCAGGCATGATACTTCAAGCTGCAAGTCTCTGTCTCCTTGTGGGATTTCACATAAGTAATTTGTGCCTCAAACTCAAAGGGAGTTTACCACCTAAATGCTTCTATGGAAATCAAGACCCACCTTGCAGTGACTTGGCAAGCCTGTCTCAAAGCACTACAAGAGGGCTAATGACTGCAAAGAGCTCATGTGCTGTGGTAATGGATATCTGCAGGTGCTCTAGACAAATACACTATCTTCTTTCTCTTGTATCAGCTTGGAAAGTCTCGGTTAGAAGTATTTCTCAGTATGTCTGAAAATATCTTATTATAGTGTTCACATTGGTCCTTAAATAAAAATTCCAGCACTTTCATGGCCCCTTATTAACTGAGATAAAATTTCAGTAAGGAAAGAGACTGTGGTTTCAAGGGCCCACTTAATATCTAATCAGCATAAAAGATTTTTTTAACATACATGTAAGATATTGTCCTGGTTTGAGTGAGAATAGAACTAACTGTGTTTGGCGATTTTACTTTTCAGCTCAGTTCCTCTAACTAATAATGAAAAACACATTGTCTTTTGTCTTTTTTTTATTTTATTTTTTATTTTACTTTCCTAATGGGCTCCTCCAAACAGCTTCATTTAAAATGGCCTTTCAATAGCACCTGGTGTTTTCTTTGGCAAATTTGGAGAGCTGGATTTTGGGACAACAGTAAATTGCACCAAAAGACCAAAACAGGATTAGGAGACTTGACAGTACTCCATAAAAATAAGCTGTGCACAGGCAAAGGGGGAATTTTTCAATAAGTCACTTTAAAGATAAAAGCTCTGGAAGAAAAAGTGCTGCTTGGTGGCAAATTCATCTAACTCTTGCAAAGCCTAAGGGAGAATCTACAAAGGAGGCAGAGGTTACAAAGCACAAGAACACACACAAACTCTCACATCTTATTTTATAGATGATTAGGTATCATTTTTCATACAAGGCACACATGCAGTTGACCAATGGTATAGTCCTAAAGTGGGACCTTTCTGTCAGTCTGTCTCGCAAGCAGTTTGGGGATAGAGGAGATAAAAACAAGCAAATTCTCAAACATTCACAGGCCTACTTTTTCATTGCCACCCCGTCCCTAATTTGCTCCTTTACTTCCCCATATCAGTCATGCTGTAAAAATACCTAGGGATCAGGGGGGATAAAGAGTGAATCCTACTTGCAAGGATGGACATAGAAGACTTTGCCTACACTACATATGTAGGTCAAGCTGCAGAGCACTTTTTTCCAGCCGCTCTGCTATCACTGATAGCTCTGACAGCACAGGAGAGATTTCTGTCTCACCTGGGGCAGAAGACAGCATCTTCCTTCAGCACACTGCACATTTAGAGAGTGATTTGAGCAGCAAAACATTCAGAAGGTACATAACCCCCTGCCAACACATAGCAACTACTTTATTTAATAGTTCTCCTATTAGAGATAAAATAATCCTCCTTGCATCTAATCCTTCTGCATTCTTGCAATGCAGACAGTGAGTGTTTGCAAGTAATTACAACATATCATGGTATTCTTCAGGATAAGCTGCCCTTAAACTATGTCACTGTCTCAGCGCCACGTAATTTCTTCTCATTTTCAGCCATGCCTCAAAGAATGAGCATCCCTAAAATGTTTCCAATCTAATCTCCTTTTATTAATAAATTAACATTAGATCTAGAACTTTCCACTAAGTATAGGGAAATGGCACCAACATTAATCACTTACATGTGGTCACTAACATCATAATAGCAGCCACTCTAAAAGATCTCAACCTCACAGCACTGTCAGGGCTAAACGCAGCAGGAAAGGGCAGGGAGGCATCGAGTGCTGGCCTGGTTCAGACAAAAGCATAAGCACAGACTGAACAAGAAAACATGAATCTGAATAACTGAACTGAAACAATTCTCAATTATATAATGTACATATAGATAGAAAAAACACTCAACACCATCTGCCAGAAGAATTAGAGGCTCCTCAACATTTGTTTTCCCTTAATATGTTTTCGTGCATTTCCAAGTCCACTGACTGGATTTCTGCTGCACTGCAGTGGGGCACAACTGGGGCTGAGTGTCCCCAAGGATTTGCCTCGGAGTGGCTACTAACAATACCACAGCTTCTTAGGACTCAACTAGGAGACAAAACTCCAAGTAGACGTTCTGAAATATATGGACTACCACAGGGTTGTTAAACTAAAAACCTCAATTTATAGTGAAAGAAAAAAAAAAGCCTTAGAGATGTTTTCCTGTATACAAAACAGAGAGACACAGAGTAGTTAAGCTGCTTTCCTCAGAGCCACAACAAGAACTAATACTATTACTAGGTTTAAGCTTTTTGATATGGTTCAATTCCACAGACAATGATACATTATGAAAAGAGGCACAGGCTCAGAGAGGGATTACATTACTAGTTCAGTACTGTATTACCCAAAAAGAAAAAAAAATTGAAAACGCATCACTTTACAATGAGCAGCTTTCCTGTCCAGCAAGAAAAGCAATGGTTTCTTTATTTTTTATGTCATAAATGAAACAATCTTCAGCTTGGTTCCATTAGGCACGTAGGCATCACTTGGTTTCAGCAGAAGCCCCAGCTAAGGGAACACCTCTTGTTACAGCAAAGGAAATAAAGGTTAAACAGGACAAGCTTTCCATTATTACAGTTCCAAAACCTTAATAAGTGGAAGTGGAAGAGGTTGTCTGCAGAGGCAATAAAAATCTTCAATGTTGGGTTTCTTGCAAGAATATTTTAAACACATGAATGGCTTGAGTGTACTGAATCCTTTCTTCAGGTAGAAAAAAAGACTACTGTGGTGTCTTAAAGTCCTTTCCTGACCTATTTTCACAGACTAAGTTTGCAAACAAAGATATATTCAGACTGCAAGGTAGTACAACAAAATGTTCCAATTTGTATACTGTCAAATAATTGACTTCTCTGGAAAGCATGGAAAATGCATTTCAATGCTGCTATTGCTTCTGACTGCTACTGTGAAATACATAGCAAGTAACTTCCACTAGACTCAGAAGACTGCTACTCATATTTTGAGGAGTAACAAGAGAAAGGGAGCAAATCACTGCAGGCCTTCGGGTACCATGGCTGTCTATCTGCAACTTATAGGGGAAACTTCATTGCACTTCTTTTTGCCTGCTCCAGCCTCACACACTTTGCCTCTCTTCTCCAGACTAAATGGAATTAGGAGACCAAAGATGGCTTTTTCTTACTGTTTTAAGGGAGAAGCAGGCAGAATATTCCCAGGGTTAAATGCACCTGCTCACTCAGTCCACAGAAATCTGTGAGCCAGCCCATCCTATTTCATCACTTTTGCCTGTGAAACAACAGAAGTTTCCTTCGTGCCATTTTCCAGCTAGCACACAATCATAGGAGAAAGAAATAGCGTGGTAAGAAGGTGCTCCTGTCCCTGGTGTAAGGCCAGTCAAATCTCACAGCCAGAGCACATCCATTCCCAAATATGCTCCCTGCAGCACCAAACCAGAGAAGACCCAGGAAACAGTCTGCTTTCTAGAGGGGTACATTCAACTACTGAGCTCTGCGTTGCTTCAGCCAGATTGCCACTGGTACCTGAACTACATCCCATGCATGTGCCACGTTAAGTCCATTAATGCTTTATCACACCTTTACTCATTTACCATCTTTCTAACTGGATTGCTGCGAATGTAGGAGGTGGCACAGGCATTCAGACTTGACACAAAAGGATAGTGTTGTATCTTTTGGTTCACACCAAGTAACAGCAATATGCTGTGATAATAGTGTTACTGCAGCCCTTCCACAGATCTGAGCAAGGACCACAGTGGCTTAGCATTTCTCTTTCAACTAGATCTGCTAATTTAGTGAGTCTCCCCTCTCCTACAAGCTTTGACTCAACCACTGTAAGTTACAAAAAAGCCTCTATGAGTAACACCTGAAGTCTAGAAAACCAACCATTTGTTAATTCAAATGTTGCTGCCAAAGCCTGAACACTGTCAGTGCTCCAACAGATTATGTTGGAAACCAAGGCACCATTATTAACACTTCACCAAAAAAGTCAGGTCCTGCACTGAGCAAGTTTGGCTCTAACTTTCTAGGCTCCTCCTGGGTTCCCTATGGCTACAGTTAAACTCTGTACTTGCAAGGGCATTTCAGCTCCCAGCCCAGCTACCCTCCAATTCCAGCTCAGGCTGAAACCCGTATCTGTCCTTTTGCCCCACACCAGGGATCCCAGAGGAAGGACACCAGGGTGTGCAGGCCAGAGAGGAGCTGAACACTATCCCCATTAGCTCCTGAGGGGAGCAGCCAGTGGAGCAAGACTCCAGCATGCGCTGGGGGACAGACGTGCAGCACAGCTTGGAGGCACATGGCATAGACTCCCTTACAGTGCAGCTTAAAATACCAGAGGAAGGGAAAGGAAGCTGCTCCCTGACAATCTCTGTACTAGGAGAGGCCAGCTGCTGCTGCTGCTACTACTGAAAGTACGTTTTTCTCCACCCTACCAGTTCCTATCCCTCCGGAAGAAAATTGCTCGAACCCCTTCTAACACAATTACCCACATATCTTCCCACGCTTTACACAGCTCAGTTACAAAACCACTCCGCCAGCAACGTTGTCTGCACTACTCCGAAGAGCAACCTTGCAGAGATTAAGCTTCCTAACTTCCAAGGGGAATTCAACCCTTGTAAAACCAACATTTTGCTGTATTTTCTTTACCCAGTGAACAACAATAAAAGGCTAAGATATTGAAACACAGTCTCCCCCTGTCAGGAAACTAGACATAACCAGGTACAGATTCACTGGCTGAACAGAACTCAGCTCCTGTCACGTTTCTCAGTATTTCATACCTTTGTTTTCCATCAGTACACAAAGGTGTACACAGTGAAAGGCTCCATCTTCTCCTGGCTGGCAAATGACACTGAAATACACATATAACTTCTGTTTGTAGTGAGTATTAGTGCTTTGTTTGCCACAGTACACCTATGAAAATTAAAAAAAAAAAAAAAACACAAGAAAACAAACAAACAAAAAAACCACCGAACACAAAACCAAAAAACAAACCACAAAGAAACAAACACAAACCAAAACAAACTACAGCAATTTTCAACATGAATTCTTCACTATTTGTTAGTATCTGTCCAAGAGCTCTTTCATCTCCAACACCCAGTTCCCAGATCCATCGAGAATTCTAGTCAGCATCCTGGATGTCTCTCAACCCATGTTCTGAAGTGCACCTGTGTTTTGCTTCACCTGCATTTAACATTCACAGCCACACAGATTTTCAGACTTCTGACAGCCATGCACATGAGCACATGGGTACCACCCAGCCTTTCTGTAGCCCTGGCTAGAGAAACAGCCCAGCTCTAACTCCTTGCCTAAGGAATCACTACTTGTTCAAATCAAGAGACACCCCCCAATTTTTCGCACCCCCCAGGAGGTAACAGCATTTCTTCCCCACCTCTCTCGACACTATTCTGACACAATAACCTGTGGTGCTGCAATGTGCTAGCAGTACTGGTCTGCCACTGTCCAACACATACAGTTACCATCAGCAGCAGCTAGCAAATGTGATCAGGAATTCAGCTCTTCTGAAGAAATATACTGCATACCCGCCTCTGTGGTACAATTGGATAGCACCTTTAGCTATTTACTGAAAGACTGGTGGCTCAAGCCACCCAAGGACGAGATCCCCTTTAAGGGTTAACAGGAACCTCTGAAGTTCAACAAGGGGCAGTGCCAAGTCCTGCATCAACAGATGCTGGGGCCCACCCACCTGGGAAGCAGCTTGGCAGAAAAGGATCTGGGAGTCCTGAAAGACACTAAGTGAACGTAAGACATTAAAGTGCCCTTGCCACGAGGCAGCCAGCAGTCTCCTGGGCTGCATGAGGAGGACCATTGGAAGCAGGTTGAGGACAGTGAACTTTGCCTTCTCCTCACCCCTGATGAGGCCACACTTGAGTATTGCATCCAGTTCTGGGCTCTCCAGTGCAAGATACGGACATACTAGAGAAAGTCCAGAGAAAGGCCATAAAGATGATTACAAGACTGCAGCATCTCTCCTATGAGGAAAGGCTGAGACAGCTGGGACTGTTCAACCTGGAGAAGCTTATCAATGTCTATAGATATCTGAAGGAAGGTTGCAAAGAGAGCACAGCCAGGCTCTTTTCAGTAGTGCTCAGTGGCAGGACAAGAGGCCACAGGCACAAAATGGAACACTGAAGGTTCCAGTTAAGTATCAAGAAACACTTTTTCCACTGTGAAGGTGACTGAGAACTGACTGGCAAAGGTTTCTCAGGGAGGTTGTGGAGTCTCCCTCCTTGGAGATACTCCAAAGCCATCTGGACAGGGTCCTTAAAATTGGCTCTAGATAGAACTGCTTGAGGAGGGGGGTTGAACCACACAACCTCCAGAGCTCACTTCCAACCTCAACCATTTGGTGTTCAGCAGACTGTTCAGGAGACAAATCTAAGTCAAATCACATCTAGACATATTGATCTCTGACCTCTGGCACCCTGAGTACCCAATAAATCTAGAACTTCAGCTTTGATTTCATACCAAGCTCAGGCATTACCAGTACATAAACTCTTGCTCCCATCAGCAACTTTCTTCTGTTCTTCGGGATGACACCGGCCCACAAGCTTTGTGTCTTGTTCTACCCACTCTGAATTAGAAATAATTCTTTGTATTTGAAGCTGAAGGTCAGGGACAATACATTACCTCTAACCAATATATAATATTAATATATACATTGTTTATATTACAATTATATATAAAGTATATTAATAACAATGCATGCTTTATAATATTAAATACTTACTATATTGTGTAACAATTATGTTTATATACGGCATTATACCTTAAATGTATTAGATATTATTAAAACTGCCTTCAGCTTGGGCAGCTGCTGCTGCTGCTATTCTCTGTCACAGCTTTTCTCCTAATCCTAAGTAGTAAGGAGATGCTCCAGATCTAGCTATGTTGAAGAACAAGTTTCTGATCTGAGATCATGATGTTCATGACAGCATGAAAGTCCAGCCTGACAAGCATTAAGAACTGGGAACCAAGCACTCCTGTCTAAAGGATCCAACCAGACTTGTTCCCAGAACCCAGTAAATCCGGAGCTGATCATACATAGAAAACACTAAAATACCTTCCACTCATGATTTGACACTCCTAGATTAAAGCTTTTGAGGGTTGTTGTTGTTTGGTTTTTTTGCTTCTAAAATAAAGAACTGGAGCCTAGGAGTATATAAAATGTGCACAAATGCTACAGAAGCTATTAGCATGGGAAAAAAAGTCTTCAGTAGTTATCACCGTGACCATTTTAACTCCAACAAAAAGGATCAGATGTTACTCAGGCACGAGGATAAAAGTTCTACTCCTGCATTGAAATCAGTCACAGAAAGTAAGCACGCAGTAGTTTGGAAACACATCTTGAGAGTTCTTTGCCTGTATAACCCTTCATCAGTTTTTAATTACAGTGCCACAGGTACTCAAAAGCAAGGTATGTGGAAACCTTACAAAACTTGGAACAGTTTTAATGGAGAGCCTCCCTCTTTTTTTCCCCCAAAGCTAATGCTGTTGGAAAGTGACCAGGAAAAACAGCTTATTATTTTGCCCATGAAGGCTCAGCTACCTCGGAAAACCATGAAATGGTTTGTCTGGCAAGATGAAAAAGCCCTGCTCATACTAACATTGCTGTCCTTCATGAAAGCATCCGTAAGCAAGACGTTGAGCAGGACAAGCCATGTGGGCTCGATGCAGCACCTTGAGTATTTGTATCAATCCTCCAGTAGCTAAATAGCAGTAACTTGTGCTGATCACAACACTGGCTACCCAAATTTGAAGTAAAAACGCATTCAGTTCAGCCTCAGAATGTACAACTATTAAATTATGGGGCAAGATTAGGAGGATTATTGTAGTTCCCTATACATCAGGTTGTTGGGAAACAATGTAACAGAACACACAGAGCAGTGACCACCATGGTATGTGATGGCAGCAAGAACGCCACTGCTTCCTGGAGTTTTGCCAAGGTTGAGACAGTCACTGGTATTGTTTGAAGACTTACTGAACTCACGTTTTCATTTTAAGACTGACTCTGAGCCAGGTCTTGATTTCATTATTGCAGTAGAACAGGAAAGAGTGATGCTGTAGTTTGGATAAAAGCCCCACTAGCAATAAAAAAAAAAAAGGGCATCTTGAAATCTCCACAAGAAGCCTGCCCCACCTCCCTTTTTAATACAATGGAAGAAGAAATCCAAGACAAAAATCATGACACTTCACAGTATTCTCAAGTATACGTTCAAGAGGATGCAACTGCTGAGCCATATTCTTCAAGGCTTATACAAAGACTACAGAAAACCTTTGCCAGCCACAAGCACTTAACTGCTAGTCAATATTTTTAAAACCTGAGTAAAACAACTAGAAACAACGTCAGTTTGAACTGTCACGATCATGTAAGATTTCTCAGTTACCTCCTGCTTTCATATTTTCTTGTAAAACTGTCATGGCAATGGACACAGTCTCATTACCCAAGAGCAAAGAACGGCTATCTCCATTATCCTGTAGCTACCTACTGAGATAGACTGAAAGATCTCTTGTGCACACCTCTGACTGCAACACTCCATAGTCCACAAAGACATGAGCCTAAATCACTATTTAGCAGAGGTTATGATACAACTTGCAATAGTTTCAGATATGCTTGTGTTATAGGTACAAGGGTGAAAGTGCACTTGCAGATAACAGCGGTACAATTCTGACCTGCAAAGGGGAAAAACAGCTTTCAAAGTATGGGAACAGTTTTATTTGAAAGGCAGCAGTCACCTTTTTTGCTCCCCACAAAAGACACCCCCCTCGCCCCCACAAAAACCAACCCAGGAGAAGAGGAAATAAACAAACAAAGCCAAAAAACATCACATGAATGTAATAAAGAGTAACTGATGCTAAATTTGCTCTAACAAATACTGTCAGCACAGAAACCCACCTCTCCAGTATACAGCTTCTTGACAGAGCAATGATGAAAGGAGGCCCTGAGGAATGGCTTTAGGAAAAAGCTTTTTCTCAGGGTCTTAACCAAACATGCTTAAAAAATGAAGACAGAGAAGTTAGTTTCAAGTTCATTAAAACCCATCTGCTTTCTATTAAAGAAAAAAAAAAAAAGAAGCTGTTTAACTGCTGTCAGTCTCACTAAATATGCTGTTTCAGAATATTCCTCTACCCAGAAAAAAATCTGCAGGGATAGAAGGAGCAAATGACTTGATTCTTTTGCAGAACAATGCCCACTATTCAGAGTGCCCTGCGGTTCCTCCCTTTGACAAGGGCTGTCAGATCTGGCAAAGGCAGAATGAGAGATGAATCCAGGTCCTGTGATAAAAGAACCTTTTGTGAGAAACTGAAAACTAAATCTCTTCTCAACACACGGATGCACCCCGACTAGGGGGAAAATATGTATAGAAATAAATTACAGGCATCTTATGGCATTATGATACTTGCCTAATATTACCGATATACTACTACAGTAAGTTATTCAGAGTTTTAGTGCTCCTACAAGTTTCCTCTAGTGCTAGCCTACAAAACCCAAAACCTTTGACCTCAATACTAACATATGCTCAGCCCACATATTCTGCATGAAACAGTAATACAAATCTAACATTAATACAATATGTATATTTAATATTAATTACATTTACATTATCCTACTACATTAACAATACTACAGATACAATACTTGTTAAAAACAACTAGCATGGTTAAGTCTTCAAATTTTGATACTGTTTTCTAGCAAGTGTAAAACAGAATAGAAAACAAAGTTTCCTTGTGAAGAATAGTGTATTTTAACAGAAGCAGCCAAGACCTGCTGCAAAATACAGATCATGTATGCTGACATTTACACAAAACCTTGCAGTAATAAAGGTACTGTCATTCGCTATATTTACAAGAAACTGCCCAATAGTTCAGTTACTGATTGCACTATAGTGATTATTAAAAAACCACAACACCACAGCATCCTTGTCTTGTCCTTCGGAAACCAGAAACAATTTGTTGGTAAGAAGTGACCTTGTTTAAACTGTATGTGCTAGAAAATATACAACTCTGCAATAGGAAGAGGTTAGAAAAGTTGAATACTGTGGAAAAAAAAATTTATTAGTCTATACAAGTCTTCTGAAACAAACCATTTGCTTTGATACAGTAAATTCAAGTGAATACTCATTGCAATGGTATTTTTCCATACAGAGATCAAGAAGCCCTATAGCTTCCCATTTAGTGTCTGTGACAGGAAGTTTTATTTCTGAACAAGTAGCCGCACAAAGCAGACATGTGATAGAGGTCTTCAAAGCCACAGCGAGCTACAGTTTTGAGATAGTTATATTACAAACATTTAGGAAAATTAGGCATCTGTACTGAAGTGTGGCAAATTGATTCACAATGAAAGAACAAAGATGTCATTCAGACCCCTTCCCAATAATGAAGACTTTCTACAGCAAGTCTAGAGTAGACCGCATCATAAAAAACTTAAGGAGTGCAAGAGTACCACAAATTTAGTATATAAATATCACAGGATTAAAACTCCAGTTAAGCCATCAACTGAAGTGATGATTAAAAAGAAAATAGGGCGTCCCCCAGCTTTGCAAAGGAAGCTTTCAAAGCATCTCTTCAAGAAGGTGCTGATACCAGCTATGGCCTGTGCCAGTTTGTACTTTAGACAGCTCTGCTAAAAGACAAAAATTTAGCAGATTTGTCTAAGAACTGTATCATCTTGCTGTCTTTAATACCATAAAAAAAAAGCATTTACTTTCAGAGATGAAATGTAACATTTATAGCTCAAAGTGTTTTCAAGATTTGTGCACACTATAATTCTATAATTTCAAGAGTATTTAAAAAATAAGACAAAGAACAGACAATGCAGTAATGTGTTTCTGTTAGATGGATTTGTTTAGAATAGTTACATGATGAATGTATACAGCTGTAAAATTTTTAGTGCATTTGTTCTTGCACATTATTTATGCTACTTATAAAAACCTGAAGACTGCAAATTGGGCATGCTTACCATAACATTTTCAAACTGGAAAAGCAAACCATTTTTTTTTTCTACAAGTGTTCACTGCCATGATACAAAACAAATATGTGCAAACTGCAAGGTCCCTAAAAATAGCATTTAATGAGTTTATGTACAGAAAGATGTCACTATCTGTTTAAATATGCAAAGAATAAGCTTCCCAAAGTTTATAACATAGAACAATATCCACCACATGCTCCTCCTCCTCCATATCCTTCTTCCTTGTTTGTTAACTTTACACCTCTGTTTTGGCTCTCACTCTCCCACAGTCCAGGAGTCTGAATGATTTTTTCAACAAGCTCTTCGAAGGCACACTGTACACCATCGCAGGTTTTTGCGCTTGCCTCTGGAGAGGGGACACAAGAAGTCAAGAGTCAGCATGGCTTCCAGTGACGACTTTAGTATTTCTCTTTCAGTTAAGTCTCAACCTACAACCTAGACTGACAACTTCTACAATATATTCTATAACATAGCAGCGTCAAAATTAACAGGTCTGCAGATTTCTGTCACCACAAGGCAGCGCCTCAAAAGACTCCTGAATAGAAGAGCTTCCAAGTTGAATGTCACTAGAAAATATGGAGACAATTATAGCTTAGCTTTGCTGTGGAAAGCACTTTGGTAACAAGAAGGATTCTACTAACTTAAGCTGTTCTGTATACACAAATCATATCATACACTTTAAAAAAAAACTTAATATAAAACCACAAAAAGCAAGGATCCATACTGTCAGATTCTGGGTCAGCCTCCATGACACAACTCGTCCGATAAAAAGCAAGAAGGGATCTCAATTCTTTTGCAGTTAGCAGAACTCTAGGTACTTGCACATAGCTTTCCTTTGGCTAAGCCCAAGAAATTTCGTTACAGGGTGTATTAAGAGAGCAACAGATACCATCTGAAAATGTTCGGTCCCACTACAGCTTGCCCTGTTCTTCTACATAACCACGCAGATACTTAGCATGAAGATATACATGTTTAGGTACATTCAATTTTCCTGTATATTTTTATCTTCCATGCACTTAAAAGCTTGTGCCTCAGCTTTGAGCTTCTATTTCCACATCTCTCACTGTGAGCCAAAAAAAAAAACCACTGCAAAGTACTAGACAAAGATATGTCATTAGTCAGAGATGAGAAATGCAAGTCTAAAGTACAGGACAAGTCAGTGAACTGGTTTGCTACAAGAGTCATCCTATAAAGAAATCCTTGCTGATTCTTAAATAAAACATGCAATAAACTTATGCATAAGAAACACTTAACCACCCAGTTAATTACTGCAAGGCTCTGCCGACAAGACCCACCTCATTTTGCAGCAAGATGAGACCAACGTATTTGACCCAGTCATGACTATGTCATTATTCAATCCCAGACACCACTTACAAGGTAATTGTATTCCTACCTGGTTTTAAATTCCATTTCTAATACAGATTTCTGTCAAGTACCAGCTCTTTTGCTCTACTGAAAGCTGGCCACTAGGTACCTGTTTTCCCGCTTTCATTTTGCTTCTGTTATTAATTTAGCAAGTCAACTGGGAGAAAAAAATCAGAGGAAACTCTAAAACTAAAACAGGTTTTGCAAGACTACAGTAGAGCCTGTATCCATCCTTAATCCTTATGAATTTTGGAATACTCACCGACCTTTAGATTATTTAGATATCTGGACATATTTAGGGACAATTTTTGCAGAAATGGGAATACCCATTTATCTTTGCACCTACTACAGCTGAGACATATTAATTGGATTGTACATATTAGGACTATTAGTCCTACCCAAGTGGTACTTGTCATTATGTTAACAAAACTCAAGAACCCTGCAAATATCTGTAACATACCTATGAACAACATGGAATGTTTTCTTGCAAATTTGAGACCTTCATTTCTGTCAACTTCACGGTTTTCCTATAAGACACAGTATTAATAAGCATTATTAACAAAATACACCAACAGATTGCTTATTGCAGTTGAATTCAGTTTACCTTATCAATCTTGTTTCCAACTAGCATTTTCACTATGTCATTCCTTGTGCAGTACGTTTCCAGTTCATTTAACCAGTTATCCAGCTTGACAAAAGTATCTCTTCTCGTGACATCATAAACTGAAAGACATTAGCAATAATATTTCCACAGTATTTTTCCAAGGAATCATAGAATGGTTTTGGTTGAAAGAATCCTGAAAGATCATCTAGTTCTAACCACTTAGAACCAGAAAACTGAAGAAGTCCCAAGGATTCCAATTTACTTACTACAGCAAGACAAAAAAGTTTAACATTCACTAGCTCAAATTACTGATGATAGTAATGAAGAGCAACTCTAAGGTTCAGTCATCTACTGATTTAGCTAAAAAAGTAAGTGATAACCAAATCCTCACAAATACCAGTGAGCTACAGGATTTTTAACATTGTCATTTTTCAGATTATTTCATCTTTGTGTGGGGTTTAAGTAATAAGCCACACTGGGAGCAGAAAGGCAGATAAAAAGCAGACTTTGCTCAACCTAAAATCCACTACACGGCAACTACCTAATAGCTACCATTTCACGTTATTATTTTTTTCTTCATTCTCACATCCCATGTGCAGACAGTGATAAACAGCTGGTTTCCATCAAATCTATACCTTGCCTTGCATGAGCAACCTTACTGTTAGAAAGTCATTTAACAAAGAAGTAGTCAGAAGAAGATAAAAAGGGAGAACAAATCTCAACAGCAGAACTTTGTAGCTCCCAAACACTGCTCCCTTACTTTTACAGCTTTTAATAGTAAGTGGCAGGTTCAGTGCCAGCAATTAAGTGACTTGACAAGACATGCCTTGACAGCATCTTCCCATAGCAGGAAGATAATGCAATTCAGACTTGGGAAACAGTACACACAAAAAAACCCAACCATCTACCGGGAAGTCACATGACAGGGGTTATTCCAAATTAAACAATTTAACTGGACATCTATTACCAAGAATCTCTGAAGTCAGATGCAACTTCAAAAAAAATTAAACATACTTCCCTCCCTTTACTTTGGTTAGCTCCTCACTTCTAGCAGTAGAGAACAACTTCAGAGCTCAGAGACTACTTAATAGAAAAACAAGAGACTTCACTGTGAAGTTGCCATTATGGGTTTTGGCCTGGGCTTCTCCCACACTGATTGATGCTTTTTATGTTCCCAGCTAGTCTTTAAGTGATTCTGACTATGTAACATCACATCAATGTGGAGACACAAAAAGCAAGAAATCCCAGCCAAACTCCACGGTGTTTATACTAATTTCACTAGGAAAAAGGAAGAGGTTAGAAAGAGTGCTATATACATACTGATACAGAAATGAACACACTGGGGTTTTTTTTAACTCTGGCCTTAGTAAGCACAGGCAAAAGCCAAAACTAATAAATAAAAGGCAAATTCCTGGTAGCACTGGAACAGTTCCAAACTATCCCTTCAAAGTGCAGTAGCTTTAAATTTCATGCAAAAGATTCTTGGGCTGGAGAGTCTGACTACGTGAGAAAGAGGTCAGACATCAAATTCAAGATCCTTTAGTGAGATGTTCAACACAGATACAATGATTTTTCACATAAATTAGGTATTACAGAAGGGTTATGTGAGTTTATAATACCCAGTGCATGAGAAAACCACAAATTTACTCAAAATAGCATGTAAAGCTATACTTACCTAGGATGACACCTTGTGCACCTCTATAGTAACTGGGTGTTAACGTTCTGAACCGCTCTTGACCTGCGGTATCCTAAAAAGCCATTCAAAAAGTTCCATTATTCAGAATTTGTGCAGCATCTAGCTTAGTTCTCAGGTATTCTGCTTCTAGTGAACATACAAAATGAAATTCAACATATATTCAACAATCAGATTAACTGAGTTTGTACCTTCCCCTGCTGTTTTACTGCACATGAAGATTTTATGTAGTCTGTCCTGGGAATCACCTTTGACCTGCTAGGTGTACAGCTATACAACTGCCTTTTCTGCAGCAGCATTTGTCCTGCAGCTAGTACAGCAGTAAGCAGCAAGAAAGAAGCATAGCTGCAGTATCAAGCATCAAAAACCATTGCAACAAAACTAGTTGCCTCACTTTGATCACCTTAATTAAATGATTCAGTGCCAGGGTGAATGCATTTAACATGCTATGACAGAGAAGTAGAAATTAAAGTCAGAGGGGTTTGTGTTTAAGTAAAGTTGAACTGACATCCTCAAATTTAAAGCATCAATAGGTCTGAAAATCCCCAACTATTAGAATGATGTTTTCTTATCAGAGATTAAGTTATAGTACACACTCATTGCAGACTTTATGCACAGATTATTTAAATAACTTCATCTAAATTGCTCCAGGTTAGAAGCGACACATGAAACACTGTGGATTCAAAATGGTTCCCTGCCAAAGAATCTAAATAACTTCACTGGACTTCCAACATTCTACAAGTCACTCAGTCAACACCACACATCTCAAATTGGTTTTGATACACCTTTACAAGCTTTTCTTCTCCAGTTTACTTCAGAATTACTTCTTCATATTCACCAATATGAAATAAAATAAACCCTAAGGTAGTGCTATGTACTATTTTCCATCCCATGATTACTCATCACTCTGCTATCATTCTGGTTTTCCTCCTGTACGTCTACTTGTCTGTCAGGTTGTTGCAGTTATTTTCCTTGTTAAACCCATTTATTTTTATGATGATTAACACTGTCACACTAAGACAAAAGTCTTGGTTGTTATTCACAATATGAAACACCCTCAAAGCAACACAAGTATTGCAATATATATCTCATGTTCCACCACTACTCCAAGGAAGTAAAGATTGAGCACCTTGCTTATGGGAGAAACGAGGTTTTACTGATTCAAGAATTCACAACTGTCTGAATATTCAAAAGGTGCTTCAAGTCACACACATGCCATGGCTGGTTTGCAGAACAGAGAATGTTTAAAAAAAAAGCTTGGAAGTACTTTTTCTTTCTTCACTTGCCATGAATTTTTAAGTTCTACTTTTAACTAGAGTAGATGTTAAACACTACGGCTAAGATTACAAACACTGCCTCTCCCTCTTTCAGCTGCATGTGCTACAAATAACACTGACCTCAAGACTGTAAAAGTCTTTGTATGAAGGCTCTGAAGTTTTTAGGCTAAAAATTGGTTTAAGTAGTAACATTTGAGCATAGATTTGAGCATACAATAGTAATTCTGGACCTATTAAAACACCACTAAATTTTGCCTAAAACATTCAGGTTAAGAAGTGCACCCTTTTAAAATCTGTCAAGTACAGACAAGAACAAGGAACACAGGAAGGACTCAGATTAGCAAAGGCTAACTCTTCAGAAGCTAAACAATGAGTTACTCAAAACAATAAAATGTAAAAAGTCTTGGAATGCCACATTCACTGCTTCAAAGTCCAAATGATCATTTTATTCCCCCCTTTCCTCTACTCCAGACCTGGAAAAAGTACTGCAGAAGAAACACCTAGACAACAGAATTGCCCATTTTGCCAGTTGTCACACACTTCATTCCACCTTCTGAAAGGTTCAGTATTAATCTTCCACTCCTCCAAATCATTAACCTTCTTATTAAATAGAAAAGGATTCTATACAAACTGTGCATTAAACAAGGCAACACTATTCCTAAGGCAAGGCAATACATCAAGAATCAAGACTTACCCATATTGCCAATTTAGCTTTGTTTCCATCAACTGAAATAGTTTTCACCTTGAAGTCCACACCTAGAGAAAGAAAAATACAGCTGTAGTAAATGCGAAGAACTAAAATATTTGAAAGTAAAGAGAAAAAAAATAAAAATAATCTCACAAAACAAATTGCTTTGACAAGGAGCAGGAAGAGTAAGTTTCATTAGCTATTCATCAGCCTTGCTCAAAACTCAGGGTTTTGATGCCTAAGGGCCTTCAGAGCATTAACTCAATATTTTATGGAATAAGGCAATTACTACTTTTCCTTTAGTGAAGTACATATTCCAGGAGAAATATTCAAGTTTATAATTCAAGTGGATAAACTTTCTATTCATTAATCATACATGTGTTCTCCTTGAGTACGCCTGTGGTCTTGAGGAACAACATACTCTCAAAATACAGAGGGAAGCTGCACTCAGGTAGCTTATGTCAAACAATCTGACCAAGTCCCATCGAGGTGATCACGTGGAAGTAAACCCATATAGACAGAGACTCATCTACTACATGATTGCTATCCTGTGACCTAAGAGTGTTAGATGACAGTGATTCCTCAAACATGTCAAATAAGCTTCAGATGATTTGAACACAGTGTCCCTCTTACAGGGATTCTAGCAGTATCAGGGACTCACTAATACCATGCTCGGTGACAAACAAGACAACATGGTAACTGCTCTGGTGTCAATAAGTTATCTGCCTCAACATCTGACAATAACCCTTTATATGCACAACTTTCAAGTCTAACAGCAAAATTCTTACACTTGGACTTAAAATGGTAACCACTGTACTCACTACAAGAATTTCTACTTTAACTATTCAAACACCAAATGTTTAAGTAGGGCCTCACGTTAAGTGTGCTGCACTTATATTCCCAAAACCATGCAAATTACAAACAAGTGCAAACAGCTACCAAAATACTGTCAACTTGAAGTCACAGAGGGTATATAGGATGCTTAAGAAATTGCACATTGCAAGCAGATTTGACTTCACTGCAACTGAGGTTTAAAAGAGCTTTATTTAAAAAAAAAATTTACATATTTTCATTCTACTGTTTCACAGCTACAGCTCACTAATGTTCCAGTGCAGAACATAGCCTAAAAAAAACCAAACAAACAAACAAAACAAAACAAAAAAACCCACAACACACTTGACACTTCAGGAAAAAAAAAAAACCTCTATTTCAGGCACAATTTTTTAATTCCCTACCTTAGCAGTAATATAATGCTTCATGCCATGTGCAAGGATGGTACATTATTCTCAAGTTATGCTAACAGAAAAGAACAGTCACTATTAACTTTGTTTTAAACATCAGTTCTTCAAACTTTACCTACTACCCAGAAGACTGAACAAGTCAGCTAGTTGACTCAAATGGATCCTAAAGAAGATCCTATCCTGCCAAGTTTTCATCACTCAGCAGTAACTTTTAGACTAATAGAATCTCTTCTTCCAATGCAATTGCATATTTCTTTCCCTGAACTGTAAAAATCACCATTGCTCAGGCAGGATGTCCAACAACTCACAGAGCATTTTTATCCATTAGTCTGACATCAAAACATGTACCTGTAGATATTACAAGTCTATCAGATACTTATCCTAACAAATCAAAAGTATGTCATAGTACTTTCAAGGAGGAGAACTTTTTTCCTTAGGAAAAAGATATTAGGTGTATTTTGAAGCCACAGTATCCTTCTCCCATTCAGTAAATGGATTCAGTATCTTGTGCCCTCCCAGTTCTGCAATTTTTATCCAATGGAAAATGCACATACACCTTTATGTTAGCCTTGCTGCTGGCTTAAAATTAAAAGGTAATGCTTTAAATTCTGCATAAGCAATGCAAGTAAATTAAGAAATTAAAATAGTGAATAAACCTCAATGGTTATAGACTGTTAAAATGCCCAAGTATGAAAATGAACCAATAGCATATCAAAATACAATAGTGGCAACTATAATTTTGGTAAACCAAGGATCTCAACAGATACAAAAGCCAGTTAACAGAAATAAATCTTATAAATAACTAGCTTTTTGATTATCAATCCGCAGTAAAAGAGGACAAGTAAAAAAAACATGCAGAGCTCAAGAAAATCTTCTTAAATTGAACAGGGTACTTATGTTCCCTAAATACTACACTGAAATACAGACGTGTTTGTGTGACAGGCATCATTTCTGAGCTCACAAGAGTGATGTTTCTACCTCTGACCACAGAAAGCCAATAGTACTTTCCATCATTCCCATCATGCAGCCAGAAACAAGAGAGGACTCCTAGACCGCACTCCTGTGTGTTGGCACCTACTCCCCAGTCAAATGGAACCAGCACTACACACTAACTTACTAGGCACTTACAGTCTGCCAGGAATAGCTCTGTCAACCTTCATACGGCTCTCACATTGAGGACAGTATGTCACACTGTATTTACAGGAAATGCAGAATCAGCTAGAGTGTATTATTTGTGTTGTAGGTAACTGAGAAGTTGGAGAGCATAGAGCTGGAGGACTCCAAGTGCAAGGAAGGCGCTTGTTAAGAGACATTAGATCTGTGCAATCCATTACTTCACTTACGACCTAGGGACTGCACTGAACACTTATCTAGAATCTCTCATACAAAGAGCAAGCAAGTAAAGACAAGCATGAGCAGTAAGGACAACAGAAAATACTGGTGTATATATGTCTGGTAAGATCCAGGGGATCTTGAGTTAGACTCAAGAGAATGCAAGGAGGACAGGTGATCTGCTAGACTGAATAAAACATGGTTAATCCAACTGAAGCTTAAAGTAAAAATATATGCCCAAACCAGCCTATTTATCTGAGAATACCACAGGATTTTTACAAAATTCTGAAGAAAAAAAGCCCCCATTAAGTAATAGTTTAGGATTTCATTTAAATTGTATCAATCAGGTTTGTGCAAGCTGTGAAGGTAAGGTACATATCAACAGGTTATTCCAAGGGACCAGTCGTGCCACAGCCAAGGCTTTCCCCACTGCTGCGGTTTTGTGTGCAGTTAGTGCTGGTTATTTTGGTTTGTTTGGGGTTTTTTGTTTGGTTTTGTTATGGGCTTTTTTCACATATAATGCTCACATTCAGTATTCATCCTTTTCCACATCAGAAACAGAGCAGGGTAGGACTTGCCAGTATATCCTACTACTGGCAGGGTAGGATCTGCCAACAGTAAACCTTGAGTTATTGCTATTTAACAGCCAGCAATTAGCTCCCACACATGCTGTTGCACATTTTGACAAATCCCAAAGAGGAAGAATTACTTCAGGAATTAATTCCTTATTTTCTCAAATAGCACTCTGATGTCAGTTTTTGATATTGGTAAAGAGTACTACGTATGAACATCCAAATGAAAAAAGCACACAGTTAAGAAAAACAAACCAAAATAAAGACAGATGTCCATGCTGAAACCAAAACAGTTTACTGGTATCCAAAACATTAGGAAAGCTAAGGTAGCTATTGTGCACTAACTTCCTGGCCCACATGGGTGACATAGCAGGCACATAAGGGGTTTTGAAGTATATACAGTGCCAAAACTTCAGAGTAGAATGAAAGATTGACAACTTCACCACCTGGTCTGCTCCATTCCTGTTTCCTTCTACCCTATACTTCCTCATGAACTGAGATAGGACTACTTGCACAAGTTCATTTTTTATGAGCAATGAAATGAACAAAACCAACATGTTCCTCCCCTCAGCTCAGTCCTTTACATAAAACAGTACTCCTACTTTTCACTAATTAATTTTCATAAAAAAACAGAATAGTTTATTGACTTCTTAATCAGTTAGAACCGGCTTTGTTTACAAACAGCTGAACTCAAAGAATAAAAAAATGATACAAGTCCTTAACGAGAACTCTTCGCACAGAGATAGTAAAAAAATCCAATTGAACAGCACTGTGTGAAAAAGTCATCTCTATTTTCCATTACATCAGTCATTAATTTGGCACAGAACTGCATCACATTCTTAGAAGTTTCATTTTGCTTCCTTTGACAGCCATGTACATAGCTGGGTAGATGAAACAAATACACTGATCTGGAATGAACACGAACAACCATGTAAATCCTAGGTCACTCTTCTCCAACACAACTGACTTCACTGTTGGTAGGTATACCAACATAGAAATGACACATCACTGTTTTGTTTTGTTCCTGCAGAAGCTCTAGATTCTTGCCTCTCTAGCTGCTAAGGAGCTGGAAAAAAACCACATTGTAATTTACCCCCTACAGAGGAAAAGCAGAAGTCACACAGAAGCCAGTACACTCCAGTATTGTCAGGATATGCAAAAGCTAACATCCCCTACTAAAGGGAGTCCTAAGTCTTCTTAAGGTAGCTACCCAGTGTCCTATTAGAACACAAGCTGTGGACAGCAATAATCCTATTCAGACAACTTGACAGCTAACTTGCACAGATAAATCAGTAGGAAATGCAACCGTAGCTCCTACGTTTATGCTTCAGCTTGAAAAGCTGGCAAACTTGTGCCACTACTGCTTTTCACTGCTCATACCAACAACTTCCATCTTCACAGTGAAGACTGACATATCTGTTTTACTACCTAAGGATACATTTTTGCATAAAGGAGACAACTACAGGCCAGTGTAGTCAATGCTTTACACGAATGAGCACTGCAATCTAAAAATGTCCCCATATTATTCTTTCCTTACAGAGAAGCAGACATGTCTGAACTCTACCAGGTAGGCAAGTCTGAACAAACTATAATTTTGTACTGAAGTTGGTATAAATTTTTCTAAGGTAGCATCAGCACAGACTTACCAATCGTTGCTGCAAGTTCTGGGTCAAATGTATCATCTGTGAATCGCAGCAGAAGGCTGGTAGGGAGGGAAGAAAAATAAGAGTTACTATTACTGCAGCATATCTGTAGCTTGTCAAAAGCCCATAAATCACAAGTCTGAAAGGAACAGCAAGATCACATAGCTAAATAAAACCAAATCTCCTTTTCCCATAATTTCTTAAAAAAAGCCCCCACAAATATAATACAGTAGACATGCTCTGCTAGAAGAGACTGAGTCTATTCTCTGCATTACCAAGTATGTCTCTTTGAAAGCAAAATATCACACAAGTTGGTAAATCAGTTGCCTGAACAGTCACATGGTCTGCTTCTCAAAATATTTTACTTCTATCTTATTCTATTTTTGTTCTCTCAGAATTCAGTACAAAAGTAAGATTTTTTTTGTTTGTTTGTTTCATATTGCTTCACAAAGTATTTCTGTAAGCTTGAGAAGAAAATTCCAAGTCAGCTTTTTACCCTAGAAATAACAACTTGAACTGCGCACACAGCAGAACAGTAAGGACTACACCCATCAGAAATCAAGATGTAGATGGTTAAGAAAAGAATTAGCTCACCACTGTTTTACAATTTTCTTTTTTGTATATAAGGACTTTGACACTCACATTTTCCACTATCCTGATGGATACATTTGCTACCAACAGAAGAATAGCTAGAGCTAAGATTTACCAGCACATCACACTATAGTAGTAGGGTGCCTTGAAGAAATGCCCATAATGCCACTGTACTTGTGGAAAATGTAAATATTTTGACAACAAAGATTCTCAGTATACAATTTTTAAAATCATCAGTCTTATGCATCTGTGGCAAGTGTATATTACCATGTGGCAGGCAGCTGTTTGCCATGACTGACAGCTTCTATTCATTTCCAGGCTAGAGAAACAAAACAAAGTCTTATTTATTTTTTTGGCCTCCCCCCTCTGTTTTCTTTTCCTCCTCTCATCTTTTTACACGTGAATTTAGCAGCCAAGTCCTTTTGAGCATTTGGACACTTCTCCGTTGACAGAAAAGTGACTATTGAAATTCCTTTACTTCGACAAGGCTGGGACAACTCAAAAGTTATCCACAGACCAACATTTTTTTTTTCCCCCAGCTTCCTGCAGAACCCCCAAACCAAATGGTAGCTTTATTTGCTAAATAACAATTCAAAAAATTTTAAAAAATTTATAGCACATAGGTTTTTACTGGTACCTTCAGATGGTTGTATCAGGATACTACTTAAGAGTTGCTATTTTTACTTACAACCAAAACCAGGTTCACTCAAAACCGACAAAATGCGGAACCCTCACTCGGCCACTAGAATGAAAACATGTTTACAAGTCTTGAGAGTGAAACCCAGCCAGCTTCTACTTTCCTCACCTTCCTTTCATATGCAGATATCCTTTTCTACAAAGTGCAGCAGGAGAAGGCACCATTTGGTTCAGAAAGTCTGCACTCCGACCGCTTACTACACCACACTAATACAAGTTTAGCATCTGATCTTTCAGAGTCAAGTAATAGGTAAGTGACACAAATTCGGGAATAGTTCAATATTAAGTTCTAGTATCTGAACAACTGCAGTGTTATCATTTCATAGCAATTTTATTTCCTCTACATAGTCTCTTTTAACAACTTTTCTGATGTGAAGAAATAAGCATAGAAGTAGGTATACAAAAACACTGTGCATACTATCTGTCTCGGGCAAAATCCTTCCATATGGCCACATATAAAAGAGATGACCTCAACTAAAAGAAATTTGCTCAGATCACGTCTGTCACCAGAGGCCTACTGTAGTAAATTATCAATTCAGTAGCTAATTCAAAGGAGTAACTGACAAATTATTTAACAAATAAGGTGGTTTTTTGATTTTTTGTTTGTTTTTTTTTTTTTCGGATTAGCAATGTACATGTTATTTACAGCCATGGTAGAAGACTCGGATTACTGCCATAAAAACATGAGATCTAACATGACTAGGTGGTACATTCCCAGATGCCCTCCTGCATTCACACCCTGCTTCCTTTATTACGATCTGTAGGCCTAACAAGAAAAGCTAAAGACACAAAAATACTAAAAGACAAAAAACATTTGTTTTACGACACAAAAGCCGTGAAAAGGGGGGCAAATGGGGGGGGAATCAACCTCAAGGTACTTGAGAAAAAGTAGAATTACTCAGCAGAACAATTGGTGGTAGAACTACTTCGCTGCCTACCTTATATGCCCCTGTCCACCCTCTACACCCAGTGCTGGGTCACTTATCACTCTACATGTACGTATGGGGGTCCAAACTAACCCCCCGGTGCTACGGAGATGTACAAGCGCACCCTTCTTCACACGACACAGCGGGGAGGCCCAGATCCCCCTGTCCAGGCCGGAAGAGCTCTGCTTCGTCTTACAATTCCACCAGGGTCGGGCAGACACCAGCTCTCCCCTCCGCGCCGAGGGGCTGGCAGCTGGGGGGCGGGGGGAGCTGCAGAAAAGGCAGCAGCCCCGAGCAGGGGCAGCCCCTCGCCTGGCGGAGGGGCGGCCCAAGAAGGGGCGAGGAAGCGCCCCCCGCGGGGCCTACCCCTCCTCCGGGTAGGCCGCGCCCAGGCCGGGCGGCCGCTGAGGCAGACGCGGGGCTGTCCAACGCGGCACCGCGGGGGACTAGGCCGGGCCCGACCGCTGCCCCGCCGTCGCGGCATGAGAGGCCGGGAGAAGGCGGGCGCCCCTTCACCTGGACTTGCCGACGCCGCTCTCGCCGATGATGAGGATCTTCAGGGTAGTCAGCACGTCCTCGTCCATCCCGTCAGCGCGCCCGACCCGACCCCGACCGACGCTCCCCGAGCAGGCTGCGGCGGCACCGCCTGCGCCTGCGCGTCCCGACGCCCCTTTTCCCTCTCCAGCTGCCCGACGGCCCCGCGCACGCGCCCCGGGCGCCTCAGCCGTGCCCGCGGCTTTGGGAGAGGGAGGAAAAACAGCCCCGCCCCTGCGGGGGGCGCGTGCTTCTGCCTGTTTACGGTGGGCGGGGCCGGGGCCGGGGGAGGGGCGGAGCGGAGAGGGAGGAGGAGGAGGAGGAGGAAAAGCTGCTGCATGACGCAGTGCTGGCTCTGCAGCCACTGTGACGGCTCCCAGCTGCACCGTGCTGGCATCAGGGAGGCCTTGGCACTGGGGGGAAACTGGCCTCATTGGGCAGGAGGAGGTGGCCGCAGAGACCCCCTCTTTGCCTGGGAGATGGGGCTGAGCCTCGTTTGGCATGTGCTGAGAGCCGCCGGCACCGGTGTGACCCATGGTGTCACCGCGGGCATCAGGGGACGGCCTCATCCCCCCAGCCCTGCCATCCCTTCTGCAGAGGTGACCTCAGCGCGTGGCCATCGGGGAGGCGACACGGCGTCCCGGCGGGGTCAGGCTGGGACGGCGCTCAGCTGGGTGTGCTCACAGCGAGCTCACTGCCAGCCCACGTGAGTCACTGGCACCCCAGGGACCGGCACTGGCACCGTCGGGTCCTGCTTTCGAGGGTGAGCTGGGATGTACCGTGGCACCAGTTTGTCCCACGGCTCTTCCCCACGGCCACGCTCGCCAAGCCGGCTCTGCCGCGTGCTTCCAGAACCACACCAAAACAGAGGGTGGGCCGTTGTGACCACCTCCCTGGAGCTGCCCGGCCACCTCCACCACGCTCCTGGTGCCGGTGACTGGCACGGGTGGGCTTGGTCGCACACGCCTGCATCAGCAAATCCTGCCACGACAGAAAGCTCAGGGCCAACCAACCCATCCCTGGTTAACTCGCCCCCCCGCTGGCAGCTGTGCCAAGAGCTGTGCCGGGCACATCCCAACGGACACGCAGCTTCAACCCATCCAGCAGCCCGCGGCCAGAGGACGGACCAGCTGCTGACCTGGAGAGGGAGTCACGGCGCAGACACTGCGGCCAAGCCAGCCCGGAGGAACTGGGATGACCCCGACCCCACGCTGCCCGCTGTGGGACAGCAGCCAGCTGGCCACTAGCCTCCATCCCCATGCCTTGACCGGGCCCTGCCCCTGCGCCCGCGGGGACGCCACCACTGCTGCTCACCATGAGAAGAGAGAGGCCTTGGTCGGCACCGGGAGCAGCTGCACCAGCCCAGAGTGTCCCCGACATTGGGGAGCACCAAGGATGCAGCTGGAGCCCCCTGCCACCCCAGCTCTGGCCTCCCCAATCCCAGTGCAGCCCCTCGCCTGCTGCTGCATCCCAGGCCCCCCAGCCAGCCCCTGCTCAGTGCAGGGGGATCTGGGGGCAGACCCTCCCCACAGAGCTGCTCTCCAGCCAGGGATAGGTGGCAAACATGCACCATGTGCCACCTGGTACAGGGTGGGGCGGTCTCTCCCAGAGGGGGTCCCTCCCAAGCCCCAGCATTGCAGTGGGGAGGCAGAAGGAGGGCAGGGACCACCGAATCCCCCCCCTCTATGGCAGAAGGCGGGGGGAGCAGGTTTGCACCAGGGCTTGAGTGGCGAGAGGCTACAGGGCCACCTCTCCATGTACATCCCTTGTCCCTGTCCTGCTGCTCCCCAGCCCAGAGCATGCACCCAGCACCCAGCCCATGGCCACCCAGCCAGCCCCAGAGACAGGGGACACCTTCACCCTGCCATTGCGGGCTCCCCGGCGCCACAGCCAGGCTCACCCAGGCCACGGCCACCACCAGGAGATGACAGCACGTCTCCACTACCCTTTGCCCTCCCCGCGCTCCCCCAGCGCCAGGAATAGCTCAATCCCTGCTAATCCTGGCCCTGGCTCAGGGCTCCCCGTGCCCGGCACTGCGCTCCCCACGGCGGCAAGGGGGGAGTGGAGCTGGCACACTGCAGAGGGGACCCAGCACCCCCTCTTCACACACGTGCCACCCTGGCACCAGCAGGAGCAACAACAAACCCAGCGATGGGGAACCCCCCAGGCAAACCCCAACTCGCCGAGTGCCGCAGCAGGGCTGTACCTTGTGCGTGTCGAGGGCCTCACGGTTCGGCGCGGGGGTGCTGGCGTCGAGGGTCCCGCTGGACGGCATGGTGGGGAGCAAGGGCAGGCGCCTGGCAGCGGCGCCTCTTCAGCACCAAAGCGGGTCCCGCCGCCGCCGCGCTCCGGCTCTCTGCACCAAGGAGGGGGTCCGGGAGCCGTCGCCCACCGCCGCGGCCGGCCCCTGCGTCCCGCCGCCTGCCTGGATCCTCCTGCCCCTGTGGGAAGTGGAGAGGGTCGGGGTGAGGGGGGAACGCCAGCCCCGCCGCCCCTTGCCCGCCTCCCCACACCCCGGCCCCCGGCAATTATTAACGTGCCACAGCCTTGACTCGGCCCTTGGGCTGGGCCCTCGTCCCCGGCATCACCCCAGCCCTCGCCGGCTGTGGGATGCACAGCGCGGGGTGCGCGGTGCCTGGCGCTGGGTGCCCGGCGCTGGGTGCCCAGCATGCAGTGTGAGCTGCAGGGCACGAGGTGCGCAGCGAAGGGTGCAGAGCGCAGGGTGCATGACACGGGGTAAACAGTGCACGGGGTTGGGCGCTGGGTGCATTCTGCAGGGTGCACAGCGCAGCACGGGGCAGAGTGTGGGGTGCTGGGCGCATTCTGCAGGGCGCAGGCTGTCAGGGTGCAGGTTGTGGGGTGAAGGGTGCTGGGTTCATTCTGCAGGGTGCAGAGTGTGGGGCACATTCTGATGGGTGCATCCTGCAGGGTGCGGGGTGCAGGGTGCATTCTGCAGGGTGCAGGGTGGTACATGGCTGAGGGCATGGGACGCATCCTGCAGGGTGCAGGTTGTGAGATGCATCCAGTGCGGTGCAGGGCACAGGGTGCATTCTGCAGGGTGAAGGTTGTCAGGTTGTGGGGTGCATCCTGCAGGGTGCTGGGCGCAGAGTGCATGGTACAGGGTGCGGGACGCATCCTGCAGGGTGCGGGGTGCAGGTTGTCAGGTTTTGGGGCACAACCTGCAGTGTGCAGGGCGACAGGGTGCATTCTGCAGGGCGCGGGGTGCAGGTTGTGCGGTGCCTCCTGCAGGGTGCAGGGCAAGGGATGCATCCTGCAGGGTGCGGGGCGCATTCTGCGGGGCACAGGGAGGGGGACGCATCCGGCAGGGTGCGGGGTGCAGGCTGTCAGGCTCTGGGGCGCGTCCTGCGGGGCACCAGGGTGCGGGGCGCATCCTGCAGGGTGCCGGGCGCATGGTGCTGGGCGCCTCCCGCGGGGTTTGGGCCGCATCCTGCGCGGTGCGGAGGCGGCGGGAGCGGCGGCACCTGTTGCCATGGCGCGGGCGGCGCTGGCCGCGGCCGGGGCTGCTGCTGCCGCTGGCACCGCGATTTGCTTCTGGAGGTTTCCAGCCGCAGCCCCGCTGGCCGGGCGCGCCCCGCCCGCGGGGGGGGGGGGCCACGGGTGAGGATTTGGGGGGGGAACTGGGGGGACTGGGGGGGGGCTGGGCTGGGGGTCTAAGTGGACATGAGGGGGGCCCGAGTTTAAGTTAGATTTGTGTCTAGACAGACACAGATAAAATACATGAACACAGTAGTGAAGTACATGTAG